>JAVFBZ010139587.1:0-21738 GCA_032466195.1 Katharina tunicata
CTTTGCTGTTAATATTTCAATTTATTTTATAGGTTTGTTCTTTATCCATGTTATTTTGTGTAAATATGCATAATGTTAGTTAGATGTAGAATATGGTGTATTTGAGCGAATGAGAGCGTGACTGGAGGGCCTCAGGGAAGATCAACAATCTGTTGACTGAGTTTGTATACCCTCTATAAATAAAGCTTTCATTATTATTCTTAAAGAGATGGGTGTTCTGGACGACCAGTCAGTACCTTAATTAAAGGTAAACAACACATGCTTACATGTATGTGCCTATATAGGTTTATAACACTTCTGCCAAAATAGTGTCGCTTACAAATTACATTTTACAGTAGATAAATTGTCCTTATAACATTATTAACAGAATATTTCAATTCTATGGAAAATAATTTTAACCAGAAAGTAAAGAAAATGTTATCAGCTTTTGTTTTAATATAATAAATTTCCCTTACATCTACTGTAGTTACTTTAAAGTAGTTTTTATATATTTTTTAGATTTACAGCGTATGAGTTTTTCAAGGAAAATTTATTTTCAACTGAACGCGGTTCACTATATATACAAGGTTCCACGTGGTTGTTTGCACCGAAATCTGAACGGCCCAACCTGCTTGTGTATTCTCGGCTATGGTGATAGCCTGTGCAACAAATAAATGTAAAACTAACCCTATAAATGTAATACATAATGTTATTGGTAAGAAACAACCCTGTATGTAAAATTAACGCAATTTTTGAATTAACCTAATTTGTGAGAAACCAAAACGTATTTGTAAAAAAAACCTTTAACTAAACCGACCCCCCTATATGTAAAAGCAGTTTTCAAACTGGCAACACTATAAGCTACAATAACATAAAAAGACAAATCTGGCTGCCTGAACTGTCCATTTGACAAGAGGTTAATTTGATACCACGAATTGCCTGTATATAAACAATTTTTTTAGAAACATATCAGGGTGGTAATGAAGTTTTGCTCTACAAGGTGATGTTAAAGTCATCATCTACATTCTCAAAATTTACATTAGAGCAAACCTCAGATTTTTACCTGCACCACGTGTCAAAATTGAGCAAATGTTTCCATTTAACTCTGGGTTAAATTGATAATTTTTATGGAATATTTTTGCTAAGAGTTATATGTTATAAAAACAATCAACAGAAAGGAAAATATCTATTCTACAGGCGACGTTAAAGCAATCCATATTTCCCAAATTAATAGAACAAAAAACACAATCTTTTTACAAGCACCAATGAAGAAAATACTCCCATTTAACTCTGGGATAATTATGCAAGTTTTAAAGGAATATTTTCACGTTTGTGCTTATAAAAAAAAACGACATCAATAAAAAACCACTGTCTCGTATTGTAAGTAAAAGTGAAATCAAAAAGAACTTCGATTTTTGTACAATTTGGCAAATAATATGACTTTTCCATAAAGTATTTTGTGTTGATCGGTAGGCGTGTCTGGTCTAAAGCAGACCCCCATTTGTGGATTGTTAGTTTCTTTCAAAGCAAGGTGATTGATATCTGGCTGAGTGAAATGTGGTTGGTTGGTAACAGTAAAAAATAGTAAAAAATTACAGGCTGTCTGAAATGAAGGAGTTTGAGGAGAGTGACAGTATACAAATGACAACACCCATGCTTTTGTAATATAAACCAAAATCATTGAAAACTCAGTATCTTTAGGTATAACCACACTTGTAATTTTTGTTTCCTCCTCTTCTAAATTTATAATCTAGTATTAAAGCCTTATGCCATTGAAGCAATAATGCAAAGAGTATGATTAAAAGTTATTAAATGTCAGTAGATAGTTCAGTCTCACTATGAGTGCATTTTAAAAGTGGTTATTGATTAAAAGAAAGGTCTTGTCTGCAATAACCTTATATCAGTTGACAAGTTACCCTTTTAAATAGGCTTACTCAAATATGCTGACGAATCAATCATTTATATTTTAATTAATCTGTAAACAAGGAAAACGATTTTCGTATTTCGCCTTACTGGCAGCTGCCATTAAGCAACGTGACGTTTTAGGTCATGTGGTCTATATATCTCCGAGACCAGTGACCTACATATTTGAATATAGGCTAAGCACAGTGACGTCATACCCAATATTGAAGTCTTGATTATGCGCTTCGCACAATTCGAGGGGAAAACTTAATTGCAGTGTACCCCCAGTTAAACTAAACGTCGTTTTTGAGAGGACGAGGTATAAGTATACATGTAAAAGTGAATGAAAACGGAGGCAGTTGGTTCGAAAAGATAAAATCACAGAAATTTGAAAATATATATTACAGTAGACGTTTGTTTAAAGTAATACAAATTTACAAATATATATAAACATGTAGTAATTATCTTACATGTGAGGCAATTTAGAAGCTGAAGGTATCAACAAGAATAACTTCTGTATGGATGGCAACTTCTAAATACTTTTTGTTACAACGTTTCAATCTCATTCCAGAGTAACTGAGTGAAGAGGACATCAACTACCGGTACTGTTCTTTCCTATATGCGCGACGTGGCCATTCTCCAAATCTTGCTTTAAGCGCCTGACAAAACTGTGTTCAAAGATAGTTGATCATTCCATTATTGTGTGGTAATTCCATGTTAAATCACTGTCATTTGGTTTCTTAAATAAGTATTAAGGTGCCAAGATCGGAAATATATCGGAATACCAGGTAAAATCAGTGACATTCCATGATAAATCATTGTCATTCTGGTTCTTAAAGATGGTTTGAGGTGTCAAGAGGTGTTTTTTTAGCTGAATTACAGGTAATACCAGTGACATTCCATGTTAAATCACTGTCATTCAGTTTCTTAAAGATGTATAAAGGTGCCAAGATCGGATTCTATCGGAATTTTATGTAATATTAATGACATTCCATGATAAATCACTGTCATTCGGTTTCTTAAAGATGGATTGAGGTGTCAAGAGCGGGTTAACAGCTAAATGACATATAATATCAGTGACATTCCATGTTAAATCACTGTCATTCGGTTTCTTAAAGATGGATTGAGGTCTCAAGAGCGGGTTAACAGCTGAATGACATATAATATAAGTTATTAGTGACATGCCATGATAAATCACTGTCATTCAGTTTCTTAAATATGTATTAAGGTGCTAAGAGCGGGAATATATCGGAATGACAGGTAATATTAGTGATATTCCATGTTAAATCAATGTCATTAGGTTTCTTAAATATGTATTAAGGTGCTAAGAGCGGGAATATATCGGAATGACAGGTAATATTAGTGATATTCCATGATTAATCACTGTCATTCGGTTTCTTAAAGAAAAGATGGATTGAGGTGTCAAGAGCGGGTTAACAGCTGAACGGCATATAATATCAGTGACAATGCATGATAAATCACTGTCATTCGGTTTCTTAAAGATTGTTTCAGGTGTCAAGAGGGGGTTCATAGCTGAATTACAGGAATAATATCAGTGACATTCCATGATAAATCATTGTCATTCGGTTTTCTATAAGATGTAACGATGTGTCAACAGAGGGTATATACTGGATAGACATGCAATATTAGTGTAATTCATGTGATATCACTGTCCTTCGGTTTCCTTTTATAGAATGAGGTGTCAGGAGATGGCGTACACTGCCATAACTGGTAATATCAATAGCATTCCGTGTGATATCAATGTCATTCGCTTTATAAAAGAGAATAAATAAACTAAAGTGTCAAGAAAGGGTATATATACTCGAATGACAGGGCATTTCAATGTAATTCCATGTCGTATTAGTGATTTTTTCAACCCTAACACCTATTTTACCATTATATATAGGGAGCAGTTATTATTTGCATTCGCTTTTTTTCCTTCATCGTTCGGTTTCCTTCGTTATTCTCATTTGCTTTCCTAAAGGTAGAATGACTTGTCAAAAGAGGGTATATACTCTAATATCAGGTTAAAGCAATGTCATTCCACATGAAATGCAGTTATTATTTGCATTCGCCTTTTCCTTCGTCATTCGTTTTCCTTCGTCATTCGGATTAGGGTGTCCCTGCATCTATCACCTTACTATAACTATACCACCCTATAGTAAACGATGCTGAAAACAGGCCGCCACATACATTCACAGGACACTACAACAAAACGGCTTCCTGATGCCAATTAGTTCGTTATCTCCCACCCAACCACCCAACCACCCAACCACCCTCTGCATCTATCAGCTTTCTATACAAGCTAATCTAAATCAGCTGATCAGCTGAAAAAGTCTACAAATAGACTTATAGTTATACTATCAACAGATGAAAACATAGGAAACGATAATCGTGGACAGTTCCAAATGTTTTCGCACCCCCAGTGAAATAAAAACGTAATAATTATTTAAAATTTGAAACAAAACAAAAATTTACCTTATTTTTCACACCACACCTTTTCATCCATCAATCAAACACAATAACAAATGTTGTTTGATTGAACACGTGCGAAATTTTATTACTCGATATGTTAAAACATATGGTAGTTTCGTAAGTTTTTTGTCTCTTTTTTTGTTGTTGACATAATAAACAGCTCATTAATTCATTTCAGTTATTAATCAAACCTGTTAAAACCAAAGTTGTGTCGATATTTTGGAACTTAGAGCCGAATACATGATGTATCTCATACGAAGAGCGACTGCTGTTTTTATAAGAACTCAGTATAAAGAAATTTATTTCAAGAAATCCATTTTTGAGATATTTGAATTTACGTGTAAATGAACCCATTTCAAGTATTTATTTTTTTGTATTTATCTGATATTATGTGTAAGTAATGTATATGTGATAGTATTATTTGTTGATCTGAATGTTTTACTAGTGCGAGCCGAGTGAGTACTTTATTTGTGTTGTTGTTGCAATTGTAGCATAGTATTTCTGAAACGGCATAAATTATGTTGTTTATAGTAATTAAATACTCAGATACTATAGGCGTATCACATCCGAACACAGGATTGATATGCTACATAACTTAGTAATCGTGTGCAGGTTGTTGTAGCCTGATACTAGTCATAGTGGATTCCTGCTTTCTATTGAGGCTGTTTCCTGCTCGTCATACAAATGATCAGATTATATTTAAGATTTTTTAAAAATATTTACATGTACAGGACCTAGGGCCACAACGATAAAGCCTGAGTAAACAGTTTACTGGTTTTACTGGTAAATATTGGGTTATGAAATATAGACTTACACCTACGGTTAATGGCAATTCTTAAGTAAAGAAAATAAATTATTTGAGTGACACCACTGTTTAAATAAACCTCACATATAAAATGCAACACCTTGATCCAGTTTAAGCTTAATATTATTCTCGATTTTTTTAAGGGTCTGCAGTACTGAGCTTGGTGGCCAGCTGTGTGCATTGTGAACTGTACCAGTGATGAAGAAGTGTTATTATTTGCCTTTTTCTTTACTAGTACACTAAGCAGTGCACCAATATCACCCGAGTCAACTTGATGACGTACACCTAGTTTTGTGAACTGTCTTCAAATTTGTGTTTTTTGTCTTATTCAGATTATGGGAATTTTTGTTCTTTGCTCTGGAAGTAAACATAATTTATAGATCATCGACTAGAACATCATGAAAAACGCTCATCTGTCATAACCTTAAATTTTGAAATATTATCAAAACTGGGCTAGATTAGTTACATACGTCTACGTTCCAAACGTTAGATTCTGTGTACAACTGAAGGTTAATGTGTGTGAGTGCGTTCCCCTCTGAAATAAATCCACCAACATCCGAGCAAACGTCCAATCCTTATGGCTGAGTGGGTGGACTTTGATAGTGATGGTGGTGGTGCGAATACTGCTGACAATTCTGATGAAGAAGACAGTGAAAGCGCAGCAAAGCGTCCGCGTCTTGAACAAAATAGTGATGTAGGTAGTGACCATTATTTAAATGAGCATGAAATGAGTAATACCCATGATTTGGAGATTATTGATGAACTGGGGGAGCTAGAATTGGATGGTGCATATAATAGCAATAGAGAAGACGACGATGGTTCAGAGGTCAGCGATTACGACCTTGACGATGAGGAAATTGACGCCCTCCTAGAAGAAGGAATTGTACTTGAGAGAAAAGGTGGTGGCGATGGACAGAGCAGAGGAGACTCCTCGACAGCTCCAATACGGCGAGATAAAGTGGTGCTCAAGGGTAAACCAAAATTACAAACTATTGTGTATTATAAAAGATCTCCCAAAAATGTTATCATAAATTATGTAAACTTGCTGCAAACTATTTTTCTTTTAAAGGGACACATCTCTGTTCAGTATCAATCCAACAAATCACGTTGCACATGACTTTGTACATACACTTTTTAAGTAGATGTTTGATATAAAACTTTTCCTGTAGATTTGAATTAATGCAAATTTCCTAATTCTAGTTTATTATTTAGTTTATAGGCACAGATTACTTAAAGATTTTTACTGGCGAATATTGTGTTACTAGAAATCATAAAGTCACTATACAATGATATCAAATCAAGTAGGTGCTCTCTGGCAGGTGAGAATAAATTAAAAGGGCACGTTTATACTTTGTTTTCCTTCCAATCCATTTACATGTCATTTCAATTTAGGCTTAATACAACAGTTACTCAAGTAATAATTTAGTATCATTGTTCGGTGTCTTCTGAGAAAAGTCACTAAGTTTGGCTTCAAATCTTGATTGCATTGAGTTTGTTTGTCTGAATGGGTTTTTTTTTCCTACTTATGGTCATTTCACTCCTGTCTAGGTGGGTCAGCCCAATAGGTGAATGAAACCGCCCTAAACGATGCTGACAACACAGAAGATACTAATTTTATTTATTTACAGGATGAAAAGCAGTACACTGATCCTGATGCCCCTTAGCATTGAGAAATGTAAACGCAATATACTATTTCTTTGTTTGATCCAGAGAGAGGCCATGACCCGTTTGAGATCCTGCCTGAAGGATGGGTGGTTGTCACACATAACAGTGGTATGCCCGTCTTCCTTCATAAACAAAGCAGAGTCTGCACAATGTCTAAGCCTTACTTTTTGGGACCTGGAAGTGCAAGGGTAAAGTTTGTTAAATTTGATGAAGCTCAAAATGTGCAGCAACCCTGGCCATAGTATTAGCCAGAAATCAAAAACAGGGTGTCTCAAATCACTATTTTCATAGAAACAGGGTGTCTCATTTGAAATTTTACCTATCTTTCTATGTTACATTTGACCGAAATAGGGTGTCTCAAATGGCTTTTGGGTGTCTCAAAGACACCGAGACACCCCTCTGGCTAACACTATGACCCTGACTAAGGACTGGATGTTTCAAGCTTAAATTCATGTAACTAGCACTGGAGAAACATTACATTTTTCAACGCAACTGATACTTAAGAGTGACCTCACATTATTTTCTTGTAAGAGTTACCAGGTGCTGCGATGTGGTTCAGTCAGTTGAGGGTTTGACTGCAGAGTCCGCTGCACTGTACCCTGTATATGATTGAGTTCACCTTAGGCCATCCTTAAAAATAATGAGAAGATTTAATGTAATTAGAACACAGTTCAAGCTATATCATTGTATATGACTAGAATCTGTCGGAAATGGAGAAAGTATTCAAATTGCAACTTTTAAATGATGAATTTTAAGATTTTAGCTATTTTTCTATGTTAATTAAATAGGGCAATTGTCCGTTTTTAAATAGTCCATTTTACTCAAACCGTGTCATTAGTAGAGCAGATTAAGAAGTGGAGAATCCGTCAGCATATATATGAAACACCAATCAAACAAACATATTTTGCTTAAATGGAACCAAAATGTTGTTTTATTGTTGTTCCTTTTCAACAAAAATGATTAATTAATAATTGAATTTCAGAAACATGAAATCCCAGTCAGTGCCATACCATGTCTACACTATAAGCGAGAGTTGAATAAGGAGAGTGGAGAGTTAGGTCAAGAAAAGGAAGGAGAGGTCAAGGACAAACAAAACCAGGCAGCCCCGAAAGAGGACTGCTTATCTATCGATACACCGTCTCAAACTGGTACAATGTTGAACGGAGAATCATTGTCTCAACACTCTCAAGATGCTATGGGAAGCCAAATGGAAACAGAAAGTGGCACCCCATCTGTGATTAACAACCCGTCTGAAGTCCCTCTAATGTCAAATGGCTCAACCACACCTCCACCACCTCAACACCCGCCCTTAGTTCCTCCACCTCCAAGTTACTCTCCACCACCGCCACCTCCAGAACCGAAGTCAGACCAGCCAACATCAACTGCCATTCCGTTGAGCATTCCTAATGGAGATAAAGGTAAGTTAAACTCTGCATCCTGATATTAAACTCTCTCTGCCAGAGGTATAAGTTACTTACACTCTCTTAAGCCTATATCATCATGTAGATATTATCAGAATTTTCTGGGGGGTACTGGTTGAGATTTGTAGATTTGGCCAGAAAAATTGTTTGCTAGACCAGTTTTGTCTGCGGGCAAAATAATATCCGGGCAGTATCAAAATAAACAATCAAAATGTGAACAATTGTATATCTTTAAGTATTACAACATTTCAACAAACTGTTTACCTTTTGAAATAAGAATATTACCTTAAATCCGCGACTCCACGACTCCGGAGCCCTATCTAAAGCTGGTGGTTTCTCAGCTAAACTCGCCATAATGCCTACGACTCTATCACCTTCAAAGAAACTGCCAGAAGTCGGGTGTTGAATTGCTTTCTAAACACTGCCGAGAAGATCAAAAGTCTTGCGCCATAGGAGTCCCTGCATGTGAGGCTAACTAGGGCCGGGCTGTATTCACATGTTTGAGACTATAGATTGCCGGCTAATGTATTCATATTATAAGTGACTGACACCGCGGGCGACACGACTGGAAAATATGTAGGCCTAAACTTTATCCGCAATGTACATAATATCCATTTTTTTTTCCATTTGGCGGGTTTCGACTAGTTGGTTCCAGCACTTATATAGCGAAAATCACGCACAATTACTTCAGATTTTTTTTCAACTAAATCACAAGATTCCTCATATAACACATGTGATACTTTGTTTCATTTCATTTGAGTTCATTAGTATAGTATAGACACAATAATGGACTAGACCAGAAACGCTGCTGACGAGAGGATCTATTGGGGGTTCATGAAAGCGCTTAACCTAGTCCAATCAAAGAGTTGACATGTTAGCAAGAAATTAATACCCGAGGTTAACAACTTTCTTCGGCCAACACTCTTTGACTGAATCTTGATTCGCCGTGAGGACAAACAAAGTGATTGATCCCCTGTAGTTCGGCTATTGTTTGATTTATAATCCCATTCCCCCTTTACCCCTTTCACTTTTTGTAAGATTGCATACGACTCTAGCGACCTCACTGCCCAACAAAATTGTTGGAGTCGCAGATTTACGGTAATAAGAATTTGTAACATCAAGATGTTGACATGGCATATTTGAGAAAGCACAAGGAGAGAAAAATTGTTAGAGGGTTTGACCATCTGATGGACCAGCAGGCTGTGTTACTTCAACTTACTTGTGATTGTTGTCTCTTTAATTTGAAAGGGGAGGTAATATACATCACCTTAAGGTACTACAAGGCTGTACAGGGCACGGAATTCCCATTTAGCATACTGATCAGTTTACATTTCTGTTCATGTTGAAAATTGTACATCAATGGTCAATGGTGAGCACTATAGAGTGGTCAGTGGGTGAGTAATCAGCGTATGCAAAAGAAAAGCCTGAAATTCTGCTGAATGTGCTGTAAAGCACCAATCAATCAATCAAAGAAAAATTAATACTTAAAAATTAAATAACAAGTAAGTGCTGCAATGTCACTAAAATTGAGCAATGTTCCTTCAAAACAACATTCTGTTGGATTAGACTTATCTATGCACAGTCTGACACCCCCCTTTCAGATAAGTGGGAACCAAGTAATGGGCTAAATACCAAACTAAGAAACCGTTATGATCAGAGCCAGAAGTGGAAATATTTCCACACTCCACAGTCAGTGTGAGTCCTATTTACTTTGAGCTACTAGTGTCTCTCATTTTATTTCAAACATAGTCTTTATTAGTTTTCTCAAACTATGTTAATTTTTGTTTTTCTTTGTCTCACTACATATAGGTACTTCAATACTAAATGGAACACCCCAAGGGGAGACAACCCAGCCAGGATCATCAGGGGATGCTGGTGTATCAGCTGTTCCAGTTAAAATAGAATCAGCTGCAGAGAGAAAGAAAATCACCTCACTGTGTACGTAACACATACACGATTATATGTCAGTTAGAATGGCTATTTTAAAAAGAAAGCAGTAATACAGGGATTCATAGAAGCAGCTTGAATTTGGCTTGCGTAAAATTAAATAAATACTGCAGAGAGGGAAATATACTAATATTTCCGATGCATTCTACAACTGTCACCCTTTATTTATTAAAAGAGTTATTGTTGGAGTCAAGTACAGTATTATCAAGTTTCTCTAAGCAAATCTCCAAAACGAACTCATTGTACAGTGTAATGCCGTTGCAATAATTCCAATGCATTTTTCAGCTGTCACCCTTTATTTATTAAAAGAGTCAGTGTTCGAATCAAGTACAAGTACATGAGTACTATCAAGTTTCTCAAATAAAATCTCCGAAACGAACTCGTCATACATAATATTGTTACATATATATCGATTGGATGAGACAACACTTGTTTTTAAGAGGTGCTCTGGTACTGCTGGAGTGAGCTCCATAGCTGTTGTACTCGAGAGTATAGCATGTGTGTACAAAAATAAGAATGCGCTGAAAAACAACATGTATTCTACAATATGAAGCAGAAAAAAAAGAACCATTAATGTTGTTATAGATAAGTAATTAATAGGTTATCTGTATCTATATGGGCTGTTATCCTTACTTTACAGACTAATGGGTTAATTCCTTGGTCTACATGATATTCTTTTTAGATTGTACCTAGATATCTGTGTGTGCTATATATTCATCACATGTTCCTTACCATCCAACTCTTGTTACCATTTCTCGAGACGTCTGTAGGTTACCCATAACAACTCAAAATTAAGATCTATCCAGAAACTTGTCTCTAAGAATTTATCTAGAACATGTGTGCCAGTGTTATTTACTCTTTACAAAAATATATTATAAGTATCCCTGGCCTATTGAAGCTAAGCATACTTCAAAATTCTTTGTATAATAAATGAATATCAATTACCATATCTTTTATAATTTGTCAATACCAGGGTTGCTATTGAGAATTACTATTTGATTCTCTGTTGATGTGTGTATGTAACTCGTAACTCACTGTTAGTGTTTGTCAATTGTCAACCTTAAAAAAACACTTGACTGATTTACCCCTTTTGTTTTTTATTTATATTTTGTCTATCATTCAACGTAACTTTGCAAGAGTGATGTATTTTTTTTAATTAATGGGTATGCATAAACTATTTCTGTAATTGACAGGCCCCATGGAGCTTCGGGACTACTGTGGGAAGCTATTTGAATTTAAAGTCATCACCGTTAGAAAATTCAAGTAAGTTGTCTGTGGTTTTCACTTGGAATGAGTCTCCTGTGCCCTGGTGCTTTGTGCTTAGGGGAATCTGGAAGCTGATTTGTTATGGTGTCCTAGTTTTGGTCTTGTAAATGTACTGAGGTGTCTTCTGAGCTCAATAGCATCTGGAAGCCAATTTGTTTAGGGCAGTTCCCTTCACCTATTGTCCTGCCGTCATATGAGTGAAATAACCTAGTAAGGTGTAAAATCCTAATAAAAAACTAATTAACTTGTCAATTTCTTGATGGTGACAATTTCATTCTGTTCATAATTTAAATCATCCTGGGTTTAAATTCCTGTAAGTTAACTTCATTCACAATCATTTCCTGTTTTAACCATAAATATTATTTCGAAGTAATTAGGATTTGTTTCCGCCATTTAGGTACCGTATTGTACACAATTAAATTATTTTGGTTTTATTTTGGTGAATAAAGAATTGAATTAAAAAAATATCTACAGGTTTGATGTGTACAGAGTAGGTAGTGGGTGGGAAAATACTGCTGTAAATCACCTATAATTTCAACCAAGGATCACTCACTGCCCTCTTGTTGCAAGTTAAAGAAACAAATTCTATGTGCTCTGTAAAATGCAGAATCTCTCGAACTGTAACATTGTCACCAGACTCTCAGATAGTGTTTTAGCTTTGAAAGTTTCTACATTTATAAGTATATGGTTTAAATTGTATGTCATTTAGGGTACTTACTTTGCATCGACACTGCAATGTTTAGACAACATTGAACATGAGGTATCATATAGATTAAATAATGCCCTTAATTGTGGTTTCTTTGTCGTTAAGGACATGGAAGGACAGAAGGAAGCACCATAGCCTATTAAAGAAACAACACCGACCTGGCCTGGTATGTTTCTTGTACCAGATTAACTGTTAATTAACAGTTAGTTTATCAAAATTTTCAGGCATTTTAAATATGTTAACTTTGTCATGTCAAGCTGGTAGTTTTGTTGGAGCCTGCTGTTCCTTTGGGTGGCTCCGTGGTTGAGCGTTGGACTACGGAACCCCCTTCATTTTGCGCGGAATAGACTTGATCCCCCGTATGGGCCTTAGGTATATAAGGGAAGTTTTCCGGTGGAGTTCGCGGGGTGGTTTTTACAAGGGTTTCTTCCCGGTTTTCCACCATACACCAGCAACACACATTAGTAAGTCGTCATATAGATGAAATACTCTTGATTTGGACGTTAAACACTAACCAAGCAAACCTGTACCGTTGATGCTCTCTGTGCCAAGGGGTATCAGGAAGCTGATTTGTTCCTGGTGTCCTGTGTGCTGCCAACACAGTACTAGCAAGAAATCAAAAAGTGGGTGGCTCAAATCATTATTTTCACAGATAACACTATGGCTACCAATGCCATTAGGGTGATATCCTTCACCAACTGGGCTGATACGCCGTCATATGATTGATAACCTTAAGTACGACATAAAACACCAATCAAACAATTGTCATATCACAGAAGTCCACTGTTGTCATAGGGAAGGAATTCAGTATAACATTTAACCTTGACAGTTTGCTAATTATCCATGAAGGTACAATTTAACAGAAATGTTAAAAGCTGCCTGTGTTTTTCTATATCAAGGGCCAGTCTCGTTTAGGAATAAATTGTTTGAAAAGTAATAATTGTTGATGTGCTTCAACATAAATGCACAGGTTGTCAGACTTTTAAAGCTCTTTTCTCCCCTTTGCTGTACCGGAAGATTTAACGATACACCGGCAACGATAAGTCATCATATAAGTGAAATACACTTGTGTAGGCCCTTAAATGCTAATAGACTAAATAAATAAATTTTGAGATCTTGTTAGTGACTTTTGTTACTTTTATTTCAATCTAGCCTGGTAATACAAGACTGATCACATGTCCCATTCCATCGGAAAAAGGAGATGATAAAAAAAAAGGTATTACATTTCAAAACTTCATGGTTTTAACTGTTTGCAGATTTATTATAGCTTATTGACCCTATTATTTTGGGGCCCGTGTCGTGGCTCAGTGGTTAGCGCGTCTGACTGCAGATCCTCCTTCCATGTACCGCATGGGTTCAAGCCTCCCAGTGGACCTGAGGTATATGAGGGAGTCACACAAGGTGACTTCGGGAATTGCGGGAGCGGTTTTTACGAGCTTTCCCACTCTATCAAGTAGAGTATATTAAGAAGTGGAGAATCCGTCGTCATATAAATGAAATACCTTTGAGTACGACGTTAAACACCAATCAAACAAACATACAAACACTATTATTTCTGGCATGGCAAGACTAAAAAAGTCCATCCGATCATAGGTTGAAATGTTCAGACAAGCATGTTACACATTTCCTAATTTAACCTTAGCAGTTGACTGGTCCATTTAACACTAGTAATGTAAATTTTGTGACTTAAATTAAGTTATAAATATACACTTTCAAGTTAGAAGTTAAGACTAAAGTATGTTTGATTTTTTGCATAAGAGTTTATTTTTTTCATTGTGCAGAATTTGTGCTAAATCCGAGTGGAAAGTCCTTCGTATGTATTCTTCATGAATATGTTCAACATGCAATGAGGGTACAACCTAAATATATATTTAAAGAATTGGGTAAGTAAAGGTATTTGTGTTTACCTGTTTAAATTGCCATGTTGTATTGTTTTTTCTGTGGAAATGTCCTAAACTGCCACAGTTGTAGAGAAGGTAGAGTATGGTACAGAATATACCACAAGTAAAACAAACATTTGAATATTTTCTTAAAAATAAAGACACAAATTATTTTATGAACAAGTACTTATTTTGTTTTATGGATGTACAGTGGTGTCAAATCTTAAAGAAGCAAGTTTGTGAAGCTTGAAATGCGTCGTAGAATGCTCGGTCAAACATATACGATGTTATATTTATATATATTCACCTGAGTTCGAATGCTGGTGGATTCAAGCAACATTTTCTTTTTCTTCATTTATAAAAAAAATGTTATACATGTATATCGGGGCCCGCGCCGTAGCTCAGTAGTTAGCGCGTCTGACTGCTGATCCTCCTTCGATGTACTGCACTGGTTCAAGTCTGCCGGTGGACCTGAGGTATTTGAGGGAGTCAAACGGGGGGCGGTTTTTACGAGGTTTCCTCCTGGTTTTCCGCCTTATTGAGTAGAGCAGATTAAGAAGTGGAGAGTCCGTCATTTAAATGAAATTACCTGAATACGACGTTAAACACCAATCAAACAAACAAACAAATATACATATATACCATTATATTTTTGACTGATGTTGACATAATAAATCTAAAATATATTAACCATACCAATTTCTTTGTTCAGAGTTTCTCTTATTCTATATTACTTCCAAAACTGATCTGTAGAATTAATGGTGTCCATAAAGATGTTGTTGTTGTTGTTTCTGTAGAGAATGCTCAGACTCCATACAGTGCTACAGTTGTTATAGAGAGTGTAGAATATGGCACAGGATATGCCAGCAGTAAAAAGTCAGCTAAGATGGATGCAGGTTAGTTTGAGATTTTGTTAAAAATTGCGATGCTGTATGAACCCTTAGGGGAAAAACAGCATTTTCTCACCTACCAAAAATTGGCAGATCAAAGGTGTCAAACTAAATTGAAGTTGTGATATGTGCCCTTGTGCTGTCAGACTTAGGGGCATCAGGGAGTTGTTTGTGGTATCCTTTCTTTCCATCCTGTATATGTACTGTGCTGTCTTCTGAGTTAGGTGGGAGCCCCCTGTGCCCCGGTGCTCTCTGAGCTAAGGGGCATCTTAATGCTGATTTGTTGTCCTGTTTCGTTAATGTTACGTAAATGTTTTGTCCTGTCTTCCATGTTGCCAGCATCCTCTAAGGTGCTTTCCTCCGCCAATTGGGCTGGCACGCCGTCATGTAAGTGTAATAACCTTGAGCACGGTGTAAAACCCCTATCAAGCAAACAATCTAAGTTGCCAGTGTCGTTAAGGTTGGTTTTGTTCACCCATCGAGCTGGCACCCTGGGACATCGTCCTATTATTGTAATAACCTTAAAAAGGGCATATACCCTAATCAAACAAACCCAAGCTTCTGATCTATTTGCGATATTTTACATGTACAATTTTTTACCTTAGAGGCTTATGTCCAGGAGATTGTTATTCTGTTTTTTGTCAGTTGTTGTTGCAATGTACCCAATCAAGCAAAGAACTGAACATTTTCTTTGTATTGTTTTCAGCAAAAGCCACTTTAGCCATCCTGATACCTGAAATGGTGAAAGTCACTCAAGATGAAAATAAGAAAGAAACAGAGGACTTGTCAGTAAGTTTGTAAGATAAAAAGACATATTTAGATTTATATTTGAAATGGTTAAAGTCAAGATGAGAATATCAAAGAAACTTATCAGAAAGTTTGTAAGATAAAACACAAATTAATATCAATTACCAACTTTTTTCGAAGCTGTAGTAGAATAGCCATTTTGCGTGACTTCCAAGTTGTAAGTAAAGTGGGCTGCGCCGTGGCTCCATGGTTGAGGGCTGAACTACGGAACCCCCTTCACTGTACCCGGAATAGGTTTGATCCCCCTGTGGACCTTAGGTATATAAGGGAAGTTTTCCGGTGGCTGCGGAGTTTGCGGGGTGGTTTTTACGAGGTTTCTTCCTGGTTTTCCACCATACACCGGCAATGCAAATTATTAAGATTAGTAAGTCACCATATAGGTGAAATACTCTTGAGTACGACGTTAAACACCAATCAAACAAACAAACAATCCAAGTTGTTTAAAGTTTTCCAGGTAAGGTTTGGTACATTTACATAATTTAAACCAACCATTTATTTTTCCTGTTCCTTTGACAAATCTGTCTTGGAATAGTTTTGTATATTTCACCCCTTTAATGAACCCTGAATAGGTTCGAATATCCCTGTGGACCTTAGGTATATAAGGGAAGTTTTCCGGTGGCTGCGGAATTCATGGGGTGGTTTTTATGAGGCTTCTTCCAGGTTTTCCACCATACACCCGCAAAAGAAAAATTAATAAGTCGTCATATAGGTGAAATACTCTTGAGTAAGACGTTAAACACCAATCAAACATGTCAAACAAACATAACAAACATCTGATTTTTTCACCATACACCAACAATACAAAGTCGTGATTTAAGTGAAATACTCTAACAATGAACACCAATCAAATAAATTAAATAAACCCCACTTAAATGAATGTTTTCTGATTTTTCAGTTTTTTGATGAGATAAAGATAGAAGATCCTCGTATTTTTGAGCTGTGTTCCAAAGCGGGACAACCAAGTCCGTACCAAATATTACAAGAATGTCTAAAGAGGTAAAAAGAAATCTTAAACAAACAGCGTTTAAAAAAATTCTCTGATTCTAAAATAACTTGTTTGAATTGTAAAATTCTGGGTTAACCTGGTGACATTGTGCTCTCGGAGTTAAGGGACATCAGGAAGCTGATTTGGTGTGTGCTGTTGTTTGTCTTGCAAACATATGATGATCTCCTATGTCTCTTCCTGTAAGTATGGTGTAAAACCACAGTCTAACAAACAAACTGCCTGTTGGACTTTGACGCTGTATATAAGTAAAATAACCTTAAATATATGATGTAAAACCACTATATTTTCGTTACAGGAATTATGGAATGGGTGATACACAGTGTAAGATGGAGATGAAACAGCTGAAGCACCAGAAAAATGAGTTCTACATGTCTGTTGGGAAACATGAGGCTAAGGTAAAACACATCGAGACCCTTAAAATCATGCAATTATGAAGAACAGCGAAATTATTGTTGATATTAAAATCCCTATAATTTGAATCCCTATGGGTGGTTTTGGTGGGAACCCCCTGTTCTGGTGCTCTCTGATCTAAGGGGCAGCAGGAAACTGATTTGTTGTGGTGTCCTGTTTTCGTCCTGTAAATGTTGTATTTTGTGCTGCCAGCGTCATATAGGGTGGTTTACTGTACTAATTGAGCTGGCACGCTGTTATTCGAGTCACATAACCGTGTGTATGGCATAAAACCCCAATCAAACAAACAAAGCAAAGAATAATAAATAAATAATCATGCTGTCCTAAATATTAAGTTGTTTACTTTTCTCCAGGTGGCCTGTAAGAATAAACGAGAGGGAAAACAGTACGCTGCTCAAGCTATTTTACAGGTAGTATAAAAAATAGATCTTTTTAACGTGAACATTTTATTTTTTGAGAAAATAGCAAGTTATTTTGTTACAAGACACCTTTTCTTATAAACAGTGTTTCCAGTCAGTTAAAATCGCTAGCAATGATAAGTTGTCATATAAGTGAAATGAAGTGACCTAAAGGCTTTGTCAGCATATCCAGAGGTAGCTTTCGAAACTTCTCCTATGGTACAGTGCAAGTTAATTTACCTGGATACCATTCTGTATAACCTATTGTACATACAATTGATCTGCATGACCTTAGTCAAAGTTCTTGTGGAAGTTAACCTCACACTTTTATGGGAAGGATTTATTCTGCAATCTTATGCGTTGAAATGAAGGTGGTTGGACAGGAGTGTACAGGTGCTCTGTGAGCTAAGAGGCATCAGGATGCTGATATGTTCATTAGTCCTTGATTGAATCCTGTCCTTTACCTATGGTACCTTGTCTGCTGCCAGCCAGTGTCTTTGAGGGTGGTTTTCTTTTCCCATTGGGCTGGTACACTTTCATATGAGTTAGATAAGCATAAGTACTGAGTAAAACCTATAAATCTCTGCTGAAATACTCCCATTAATCACCTTGAAACCATGTGCAAAGTGAACTTATCGAAAGAAGCGTGTTCTAAAATCTCTAAGACTGTTATCCTGTTGACTCTCAGATTATATACCACATATATTTGTTAAGAAATTCTAATATAATTGTTGAATTATTCTTGATCCAGTTACTCCATCCACACGTCCAGAGCTGGGGTTCCTTGTTACGTCTGTATGGCAGAGGAAGCTGTAATGCTATCAGAGAGAAAAAGGTAGGATAGTCTGATAAATACCCATCTTCGAGTCATATTTAGCAGGTAGTTGATTGCACACTTCCTAAGGGGCACTAGGAAGCTGATATGTTGTGATGTCCTGTTTCAATGTCTGCCCTTGTCTATTGAGGGTGGTTTCCTTCACCCATCGGGCTGGCATGTCTTCATATGAGTGAAATAACCTTAAATATGGCGTAAAACCACAATCAATTGATCAATCAAATAGCTGCATTTCACAGATTTATTAGCCTGGTTGAGTGGTCTGAATGATTCACCGCTGGCGATTTGGTGCTTCACAGAGGAACGTCGATTTGATTTGGGCAAGGATCTCAGTCTGCAATAGAAAGGAAGAGAACCCCATATGAATAGAAATAGCTTGTTGAACCTCTTTCAGTTGTTATCATAGGTTTAAGAATTTCTATTTGTCTGTTTATTTTAAAAACAAAAAATCTTACCTTTTTTTCTCCGGTCAGTTAAGAAAAGGCTGTTTTGATGTGTGTCACTTCTTATTTATTTCCTGTGTAATTATCACTTTAATTGAGCTCTGGCAGGGACCTAGTAGTTGAGCAACACTGAGTCGATTGGCAGGTGGTTGGGTGGGAGCCTCCTGTGCCCTGGTGCTCTCTCATCTAAATGGCACAGAATGTCGATTTTTTGTGGTGTCCTGTTTTTTAATGTTATGTAAATGTTTTGTCCTATCTTTCATGTTTTCAGCTTAGTTTACAATGGTTTCTTTCACCGATTGGTCTGGCACACAGTCATATAAGTGAAATAACCTTGAGTCAGCGTAAAACCCCAATTAAGCAAACAAACTGAGCTGATTGTTTTAAATTGACAATTTTTATGTTATATTCTTTGACAGCAAGAAGAACAGAGCGTAACCCACCTACAAGTCAATGCCAAGGCTAATCGTCCAAACACAGCTGTTCTGGATAAACTCAAAACAGAAATGACAAAGTTACAAGCTCAAAAGGTCAGTCCACTTATTAACATGTCTTCTAAAATGACATTCATTCTTTGTTCAATATCTTGAAGGATTTTATGCTGTTTATTTTCAAGCTGCAGATGTTTTTTCTACCTAACATTTGCGAGGGTGGTCCTGTGGGAGCTTCCTTTGTGGTTGTGCTTTCTGAGCTAATGGGCATCAAGAAGTTGATTTGCTGTGCTGTCCTGTTTTGGTTTTTTTTTGCCTTCAAATGTACCGTGCCCTTGCGTTTTCTGTGTTGCCAGCGTCGCTAGAGGGACTTTCCTTCACCCATTGGGCTGGCAAGCCACCATATGAGTGAAATAACCTTAAGTACAGCTTTTTGTGTACTGTGTAAAATCCCAAACAAACCAAACATTTGCAAGGCTGTGAAGTTCTTGAGGATTTTAAATATAAAAGTGATACAACCTTAAGTATGACACTAAACACCGAGCAAATAAATCGCTAAATAAATTCTTAATATTTTCCTTCTATTATATTTGTATTCACACCGTGTCCTTTTGTTTTATTTTGTGTTTCCAGGAGGCCATTAAATCTAAAGGAACATTCCGAGTGAGTGCACAAGAACTACCTGCCAATGTGACTAGTATCAACTTGTGAGGGTTGTCTGCCCCTTACTAGAGGATGGACCAGTGCGGGTTTAAGGCTACAGCCTTTTTTTATAGTGCTATTATTTTAATGATCGACTGAATATCATCATGGCTATTTAATCTTAATGGGAATTAAAATTTATGTCATTATTTATTGTCTTAGCAATTTCTCAGGCAGTAAAACTGATAGAATAAAATGCTTCAGGTTTTCAAGAACATTTGATTGAATATTGTATGATTAATTTGAAATTAATTTACTTTTATATTGAGGAATTATTGAATAATGTAGAAATTATCGTCATAATGAATTTTCTGTATTTTTTTTTTTCAACAATTAAAAGCCTTTGCTAACTTTTTTTTTTTGTTTTTTGTATTACCCCCATCCCATCTTCCTTTTACCCATTTGGAAAAAAATTTAATATCGCACTTTTGCTTTTAAAAAAAAAATTAAATAAATAATTTTACATTGCTTAACACAATGGTTTCTGCAGTCCTTCAAATTCCTGGGGGCCCTCTGGCTAAGGGAAGTATGTTTTCAGATTAAATTCATCCTGTGATACTTAGCACTGGAACATTATCTTTCCAACACCAAAAACACTATAGTGACTACACATTTTATGGTTGTGTTGAGTCTCTGCCTACTGTTCAACCTTACTGAATTTATAAATGTGAGTTTGGAACTACAACTTATATTTTTCTGTAGTTTCAAATCTGAACTTGATAAATATTTCTAGATTGTGTTTCTACACTTATTAACGTTTCCATAACTTGCAGTTTGCTAAGCGGTAGAGGGGACGACTTTGTTGAGAATTTAGGTTAGTTCTAATAATTATTTGATGCCATAAAAAAAGCCCTATTCATAGAAAAAGATAATTTTTGCTATATGGTCAAAATCCTTTCAGCAGTGTTAGATGTGTACATGGAATATCTTGGAGAGTGTCTATAACAATGATTTATCTGCAGTCCCCTATTCCATTATAGCAGGGGGTTGGGTGGGAGCCCACCAGGGGTCCGTTTCACAAAGCGATCTTAGGCTACGTTCAACGTAAATACCGTAGCGACCAGTACTGGAGGCATTGTGTTGTCATGGTAGTTACGTTCAACATAAGCTAAGATCGCTTTATGAAACGGACCCCTGGTGTTTTGTGAGATAAGGGGCACCAGGAAGCCAATTTGTTGTGATGTTCTGTTTTTTAGTCCTGTTTGAGTATTCTGTGTTGCCAGTGTCCTTTAGGATGGTTTCCTTCACAGATTGGTCTGGCCCCCATTCGTATGAGTGAAATAACCTGAAGGGTAACGCCTCAATCAAACAAATCATACTGCAGAGTAAACCTAAAGTCTTTATGCAAACATTTTGGTGAATCTAATACAACATAAGCAGGTGCTCTCTAAGCTAAGGAAAATTAGAAAAAAACAAAAAGAAAGATTTTAGTTTAGTATAAAATTGCTATCTAGAGTAAAAATATCTGCCGGCGAGACATATTGCTATGATCAAACTTTGACTAACAAACCTGTATAAATGTTATTTTCGTTTTTGGGGGTAACACTGATACTGAACAGATTCTAGAACAGACCCACGACCCTCAGAGTCAGGCACTGAGTCGCCAGCAGTAAATGCCAGCCACCTAAACCACTCAGTCTGAGAAGGTCGGATGGCTGTAGACCATAGAAGGTCGGATGGCTGAGTGGTGTAGTAGTGCCAGAAGTAACTCTCCTATGATATTTAATAATTTTTTTAATTTTATAGAACGGAGAGTGACAGTGAAGTAC
>JAVFBZ010139609.1:5169-21729 GCA_032466195.1 Katharina tunicata
TCAACCCTATACTGATGGGGGTTCAACCCTATACTGATGGGGGTTCAACCCTATAGTGATGGGGGTTCAACCCTATACTGATGGGGGTTCAACCCTATACTGATGGGGATTTAACCCTATACTGATGGGGGTTTAACCCTGTACTGAGTACATGGAAATTGGGAGGAATAAAATCAGCCTTAACGACACTGGCAACATAAACCACCACAGGACATTTACAGGGCAAAAAGAGCAACACAACAACTGGGCTTCATGATTTCCCTGAGCTCAGGGAGCACCAGGACACAAGCAGCTCTCGTCTACCACCCGCTCTTAACGTTGGTAGTTTGGTGGCTTCCTGATGCCACTGAACTCAGAGAACACCAGGGCACAAGAAGCTCCTGCCAACCACCTGCTGATCACGAAGGAAGCAGCTATGTTAATGATTACAAAGCTTTGTTGGAAAAAAGTGGACAAAAGTATTTGGATTACGGTGAGCTTTCGCCCTATATTTCGCTTTATTAACATACATTTTGTTTCTATGTTATACACCCGAACAACTGACCAGACAATTTATATCTTACATACGTAGGTCTACCTTAAGTCGAACCGAATTAACGTTTGGTTGAGTTATGGCTCAATTCATTACCGTAACGCTTACGGAATCCTTCTCTAAACATCGGGTGAGACTGGGCCGAAGTTGTTGAGATTCTTCTTGCGTATCAAGACAGAGGATCGGTCTGATTGTTCAACAAGTTACCCTTGGAAAGTGCATTATTGCCCCTCGCAGAGTGCATCAGAGTTAAACCTCGTACTCTCCTAAATGAAGTCTCCAGTAAACCGATTGAAGTATGGCAAGACTTTGGAACCTTTTGAAACAATACAAGTCCCTTTAAAAATGTCACTCCATTAAATAGCTTTTAGCTAACGGCTTACTCCATGACCCGATCATCTTGTATAAAACAACCCCATTTCGGACAAGACCGTCTTTGATGGCACACCATTGAAAATCTTGACGAAGGATTTAAAAAGATTTATGCGAGACCCCGTCATAACATTTAAGAATCAGGTTGCCACGCTTCGCAAATCCCTCCTCAAACTATCAAGAGATACTAGGGGCGAGACCGCTGCAATAAAATTTGATAACCTTGAAATTATAATCTTCATGAATCTCACACCTTGGACGCGTCTTTGCTAAAATAACTGTCCATTATTTTTAATTTTCTGTGTTTCGATTTTGGTTGTCACCATTCACAAGGAGCATACGTACGGTGCGATTTATGGCATCGACTCCAGGGGATTCACCTTGTTGAGCGTGCGTTGATTTGTCGTTATTTGTATAAGAAAAATCGAAACATTCTGAAAAGGGCTGTTAACTTGGGAAATCTCCAATAGTCGTTACGATAAATCATATCAGGTAAATGTGTCACTAAATTTCAAGATAAATTTCCTTTGCAATCTTTCTTTTAAATTCGATGGCCCTTTTACGACACCATGGCATTCTGCTTTCTGTGTTTTTTGTTATTAGGAACAATGCCCCGGTGCTCTCCAAGTAAGGGTAGTTGGTGGAAGCTTCCATTGAACGCCCTGTGCCCTGTGGCTGAGTTTTAGACGGTTATTGAAAGCTTCCAGGGGTCTGGTGCACTCTGGGGTTTGGGTGGTTCCTGGTAGCTTCTAGATTTCTGGTGCCCTCTGAGCTAAAGGGTATCAATAATGTGATTTGATGCAGAGCTGAACTTGCACCCTGGGGCTAGTCACCTGTGGTCACTGTTTGTTGCCGGTGATGACTAGGGTGCAGGCCTTTAATCATAGGACTGGCTGGTCGTCATACGGGTAAAATAATCGGAGTGGTCATTTTAAAATACGACGTAAAAACAAATCAGAATTTTAAATTCCATCTTCTTTACTTTTGTCCCCATGATCGGTATCGTGAGGCTTAAAATTTAAATATTTCAGTCTGCTATTTTCATTTTGGAGGAACGCTGCATTTATTTCCCGTACACGCCTGAGTTCATTTTCGTGACAGGAAAAGACCCTAAATTGAGTATCGGGTTAAACAAATTTTTTCCTCCGTCATTATAGTGAATATATATATTATATACATTAATTTTGTTAACAGTTACCTTGGATACCATTCCCGGAACGAGCCCCTGTCTGGAATTTTCAAACTTGGTATTTAGTCTGAATTATCCTTAAGCCAAAATGGAGAAAATATCAAATGTTCATCACCAACGGTTTGAGTGAGCTGATCCAGGCGTTAAGAATCAAATCGTCTTTTCTCCTGCTATTAATTTTTGTCAACTCTTTGTTTCCTGCCCTAAATTGTCAAGGATTTATTTCAAAGACTTTGTCACCTACTGCCAAGGCCTTCTGATCCCTCAGACTTGACTTCTGTTTTCACGGGACCCCCTGTTTTCTTTCTCCTTTTTTTTTCAACACCTCGCCTTTTAGATTTTGTCGGCTTGTTCTGTTTATGTATTGTTATTGCAAGCATTTACAGTGCGCGGCGAATTTAAACGAAACATCCGACAGTAAGCCTAAGGACATCTTCAATAAAATAAATTACTCCAACGATTTAACTGCATCTAGGGTGTGCCACCTATACGTAACGTATATATCATACGTTCTTTTTATATATCATAAGCCCTCTATATGAGATGTTTGTGGCGCGTAAACAGCGCGTATGCTACGAGCTCCAATTGTGTCAAATAAAAACGGATTACCTCTTCATCCTTGTGTAAGTGTTACAAACTTGTCAACAGTCCACAAAATCTTAACTCGAAAAGAAAACCAAACCAAAGTATTACGCTGGTCCAACTTTATCACAAACTTTAATCGTATTAATCTATATTCAGTCAATAGAGGGACACTTTTCTTATATATATTTTTTTGTCAAGAGTAATCACACTGGCACAGGGAGATCGACTAATTAAAGTCGATAAATTATCTCATATTCTAGATCAATTCTTAGAGACAAGTTTCTAGATAGACCTAAATTTCGAGTTGTTCTGGATAGCCTAAAGGCGCACCTCGAGAAAAGGCAATACATGTAACATGTAAATTGTGAAGATAAATATGTGGCGAATATGTAACACACATAGATATTAGGTATGGGTTAAAATAATTACAACCTGAAAAATGTATCGTTTTGAGTTATTACTAAACCCATTAGTCTACCAAATGAAGATGAGGGCAGTTAAGGGTTATATATATGTGTGTTGAGCTCGTGCCAAGATACATTTTTTTAATAACGAATAGAGCTAAATGTTTCTCTCTAGCATACACCTGATACGAATTCCAAACATAAGCGAATTATACAGCGAAGAGTGTGAAAATATATATATATATAAAGACAGACTAGCCAGAGATCCGAGTTCGAATCCCGGTGGAGGCAGCCGATAATTAAATACGAGAGAAACGAGAGCTTCCGCCATAAAATCAATCAAGATAGATGTGTTATACCATCTGAAGGGATTTGATAAGTGGTCTGTGCATTGTCATAGAAAATCCACGCTCGTACAGCGACGCCTCTCAATTTAAAATCGATGAATTGTTTAAACCTTAACGTTTTTCTCAATGATCTGAACAATAAGCTCTAATTGCAATTTATTTAATATCTGTTATCAACAAAGGAAGAGTTAACGAAATTAATCGTTATTACTATTAATTATTATTATTGCTGCTGTTGCTGTTGTTATTATGATTATTTTTATTCCATCTAAGAAAATGTTTATCTGAAAAGTACTCAATATCGATATAGATAAAATTTGAATACGAATTTGAAAATGAATATATGCTTCCGCTTTCAAAATTAATTGACTCCTTCACTAAAAGAATAAACAAAAATTCGGATGCAATTAAACAATAATTTGTTATAGCTAATGTCCGCACTAGGCAAGTTAGTATGCATCGAAAAGCAAATCTGTATGCAACAAACATTTCAGAATAAAATAAATATAATAAAGTTTGTGGCTTCGAAACTTGACTCTTTCACTAAAAGAATAAGCAAAAATTAGGATGCAATTTAAAAATATAATTTCATGGCTGCTTACGTTTCTAATCAACTGGCAAGCTTAATTGTAGACGATGACTCAACGGCATAATATTACTGCCAGCACCAGTATGGTTACAATCACGGGCGGGCAAGGTTGGATGTGTGCGCTTATTAACGAGCAAGGCATAATGCTATATGCTATACCGCTTGTCCAAACCAACACAAACGGAGTCAGGTTAATAGAAAATTTTCATTGGAATATATTTGCATAAAACGACATTCCCCTTTCACGTGTGTGGTTTTAAAAGCTGAACAGCCCTTAAGAGCTGCACTTTTAATTCACAATTTTTATTTTTGATGAGCTCGGGCCTCAATTGAATATCTGACATAATTTGCCTGGATAATTTTATTGTCGTCTCTGATATCCTATTGAAGCTTTTGTTAGTGTTGCGTAAGACGATATAGCTGCGGCTGTGTCAAAGGGTCTTTGTAAGACGCGAAATGCCTAGATGTTAAAATCTCTTCAAATACACCCCGCCGCTGAGACATAGCATTGGACCCCATGTATTTCTGGTAAACAAAGATGGCGGACTCTTTACAAACAAATGTAGCCTCTGAACCACTGAACACATTGTTTTAAGAATCCTTGTGAGGCTAGAGGGGTTGAAAACCGACCCAGTTGCTTCTCGTGGCTTCAGATGTATTTGAGACTCCTACGAGGGCGCATGCAAGGCGTTGAATTCTGATTCGCCGATCACAGGTCCATAACATCATTTATTGGCCAAGGCTCGTTTTAACACCACAGATCTATGTCAGCAAAATAGGACATATCTGTGGTTCTTCGTTATAATCATACCACTAGATGCTGATTCGGATTATTACAGCTGGCTTATCGTAGAGCGGTCTGGATCAATTTTCTCTCGTGTTACATAAAAGCCTGGATTGCATTACATTTGGCACCATACGTTTACAGCAGTGTTCAAGGATTGAAGTATACCTTGGTGTGTTCCTGAACAATTACAGCTGGAACGAAGAGTGATATATTTTTTTATATTTAGAAAACGTTAGGACTCGAGGTTTCCGTGTTAAAACCAATGAAACGTTTTTAGTAGACGGAATTCTAACACATCTTTAACTTTAAAGTGATTTCCAGATACTTTAAATCATCGTCATAGTCTACAAGTGTCTTTGACGTTAACAATCGCCGGTCTTTTGCAGGCCATAATGGGAACAGTTCACATTTGAGAAATATTGATTAATATCCAAAAGTTGATTTGACTCGATTATTTTAACCTTAATACTGTAGAAACAAACTTTAGCGGCTTTCAGTCGTTACTTTAATTTGCATAAATGGAGCAGTTAAGCAATAGACAGTATTCTTTGCCTATCTTATTGGCGTGTGTTGGGATTTTTGTGGTTACTTGTCCAAGGGCGACGCACGGACATGGAAGGTTAATTGACCCTCCGGCCAGAAACAGCATGTGGCGATTTGGATTCGATAACCCTGTGAATTATAACGATAATGAGTTATATTGTGGGGGACGAATGGTAAGTCCTTGGCGCACGCCACTTTTCATTTTTAAATTGTTACTGTATGGTTAAACCTTGATATGTTAATGGTTATGATTGTTCTCCCATTCCTGTCTTACAACTCAGATATAAATATTCAACAATATTCGGTTCCATTTGTTATGTATGCCTGTGAGATGAGTTCATGAAATCATCATTAGCGTTTTTGTGCTGTCTTTATCCCCAGACAGTGTGATATATAAGTAATTACCTTTTGAAACCTATTTAGCTGGTAAATAAATCAATATCAAGCACTGCAAGGTATAGCTTCAGATTAATTGCAATGTTGTCGAAGGAATATGGATCAGTTATATCAGTTTATTTGAATACCTTTTGGTCGGGATAATATTAATCTGGACTGATACATGAAAGCAACTTTCAAACATTTGTAATATTATGTATAATTCTGAAAGCACGCTTAGGTATCTATCAAGCATTTAATTATACCACCGAACCAAATCCCAGAGGCTGGTCGTTCAATTAACTGGAATATAGAAGAAAAACATGTCTAGGCCAGAACTAAGATAAAGCAACAGTTAAAAATACACAACGAAAACATCGCTGTATGATTATCCATGCAGTGGAGCGTTTTAATGTTTGAGTGTCATTCTTTTGCGCCGGGCTCTAGCTATTCAAACGTGTGTGTCCGTGACGTAATGATGGAAGAATCAAGATCACGTAATTAAGCTACCGAAACAAAGAAGTGTTTATATTTGCCTAATTGTCTCAAACATCTGGCCGTGATTAAGTGGAAAATAAATTTCTTAAACCGAAGTGTCGTCCTCCAAAAAGGACATTGTCTTTTAGACTCAACCCTTCGCCAATACTCTTTGCCCCGATTTCTTTTATTTTTTTTTATTTTTGAGAGAGGAAAACGAAGAGGGGGTGAAATGAGGTGATGTTGAACTAATACAAAAGTCACGTCTATAATACTAGGAAGATCTGTTTTGCATAAAATCATTTTATTTACAGTTGAAGTAATTGAAATACATTTTAAGACAGTATTTCTTGAATATTTCAGATTGATTATTAACTTTATTCTCTGATTTTTTATCCCGGTTAATGTGTCGCGTCGGCGTCACAACCCCTTGAATCGAGGGGTAAATTAAATCGTTAGTGTATCATAAAACGACGTGTCATCAATAATTGCGACATATAAGCAGCTGTCAGAAATTGCATCAAACTGTCACTCTATATTGCCACTCTATTAAGGCGTTTTTATTTTAACCAAACGAAGAAGATCCTATTTGGAAGTGACATATTTTTGCCTCTGTTTATTGCCATGGTTTTGCCCATTCTAATGTAGCATTCGTGGAGTAAAACAGGATATACACTACCTCCAAAGCTGTTTACAGTCGTATATGCTAAGTATATTAAATTAACCTCGTTTAATTAATCCATGGCCTCATTGATCTGCGTCTAATTAGTGTCAATGTTAGCTGAGAGAGCGTTCCATCGCTTGGTCTGCCGATCGAACGACCTTGACTTGATCTAACCCTAAAGGAATCATGTTGCGATTTCCAAGAGCCGTGTGTAGTCTACGATACGCAGATACAGTCTTCTTAAAGATATATTCTGATATTCACGTATCGAACTAATTGCTTTGCCACTGGAGGGGAAAAACGGATGTGTCCCGAAAATGGTTCTTATGGTAATAACTTATATTTTCTATATTTTTAGTCACATCGGCGAAGAAATGAGCAACTTAGCCTAAATTGTGATCTATTCGGATTTATTTAGCTTCGTTGTGTTAATTGTGGTGAAGAAAACTTGTAGTGGCTCAAAACTGGTTTTAATACATCGTCGATCTACCAAATCGATCTTGCCACAATTGTATCAATGAAACAGCATTTTGTTCGTTTGTTACCTTGATTCCAATAGCCTATTGTCAACCAAATTTACAACGAAGGTCCAAAGTTTTCACGCTTTCTGTTGACGTTTTAGATATTTCCTCGCGGGTTCCTTAAATTATTATTAGGATTGCACCCCTGTTACTCTTTTGTTTCTTCTTGCCTTCCTTAAAACCGGGTAGTAAGAAACCGAACTGTGTCATTGTTAGGACCTAAATGAAACACACTATCAAAATGTTGTACTTGGCCTTTTGTCTACAAATTTGACAATCAAGGGTTTAAGTGTTAACGCTATCTGCACCCATTTTAGTGTAGGCTTTTTGTGTCTGAAATAAAGTATTATTTTTATATTATTTTATAGTATTATATTATTAACAAAAATATAACATGGATTTTTGTGTATACTTATATCCAGAAGTGGAAATTCTATCAAAGTTATATTTGTGTTATGTGCCCGGCTTCTAAATGTGGCGTCATCTGGCTAAGGGAAGTATTTTTCCAGATTATATTCATGCTGTCATACTACTTAGCACTGGAGGAACATTATCTTTCCAACCGCGATAACACTTCAGTGACTACATATTTTATGGTTGTGTTAAGAGTCGCTGTCTACTGTTGGAATACAGCGCCGTGATATAAGTGAAATACCCTTGAGCACGCGGCGCTAAACACCAATCAAGCATTCAATCTAAATGCCGCTAAAGTTATTTTAGTTATTGCCTCACACGTACCCTAAATTATGACTAAGATTGAAGTCGTCTGCTCCTTCATTTTTCATCTACTCTCGGCAGTAAGAAACCAAATATTTTAATGACCCCAGTGAAACTTACTATCCACAATATAATGAGTATTGGGCTAGTAGGTTTTAGCTAATTGTCAACGAAATTAAAACTTACGATTCACAATATAATCAGTATTGGGCTAGTAGGTTTTGGCTTATTGTCAACGAAATTAAAAATCAAGGTCGAAAGATTTAGCACAGTATTTATTGTTTTTGTGGTCTGGCAGACGCATGGAACTATGACTTAGATTAACACCTGATTAACTATGCTGTCATGCGGGCGTCGCTCGCGTTCGAATCTGCGTGCTAATTCTTGAGAATTTGTGATTTCCCACAAAAAATACCTACGTTGATTAGCGGCTGTTGCATCTTATCCACATTTCCCTTGTTGGGAGTTGTTTTTACATATAGGATAAGGGGTATAATCCTCCCCTTGTTGAGGCTGGAAGAACTTGTTGTGGCGCGAAGCTGTGTTCCGACATTAGCGTTAATATATGCATTGTCAACAGCATACAAGCTTGAATTATCGGCCGTTTGGAAGCTCTTATTGCATTAAGGGACGTGCCAAGGCTTCCTCTGGAAGCTCAGGGCAGGATGCGAGCGAGGTGAGGGTAGATTTCGTTCCTCTTCGCCTCACAGCCATTGAAGCAAGTGCCCCTAACCGCTGATCGTTGAAAGCATAGTGGCCTTCTATTTTCAGCCATTTTGAAACCTTTGCGGCAAGGTGCAAAGCAAAGGGCTCAAAGGTATAACCATTTTTTGTTTTGTTCTTTCAAAAGAATTGTCAAACATCTGACGATATTGTAAAAGAAAGTTTATATTTTAAAAATCACCAGGAATTTTATGTCTGGATCTGCTTAATGTTGCATCATATACAGGCATTTTTGTGACCTTCATTACACTATTATACAAAAACCTTGTGACCTTCATTACACTATTACACAAAAACAGTTTTGATCCGTGTCGCTGTTCTTCTTAGTATTGAGAAAAAAAAACACACATTTTAAGGTATCCCAGGTGTTGTCCGACCAAGTTTCGATCTTCGGTATAGATGGAAGATCACTGGTGGCTTCGGTAATAGCAGACTATTTTTGTTAGGTGTTGTTCTTGTTGTCCACCAAACACCGGGTACGCAGAAGTGAAATATCCGTAAATATATTAATTATGTAATTGGTGTTAAACGTCGTACTCAAAGAGTATTTCATTTATAGGACAACTGTTCGTTGATGGTGTGTGGTGGAAAGTTGTGCAGAAACTTCGTAAAACCACCCCGCGATCTCGGCAGCCACCGGAAAACTTGCTTATATATTTATGGTCGAAATGCCCTTATAAAATACTCCGTTAACAACAAAGAACTACAAAAAGGATTTGAGGTCGTGTAGCAGAATGTATTGCTTCTTCCAAACAAAATGAAATCGAACAATAATATCGTGAACTCGTGAATCGTGAACTCGTGAATTTGTGAAATTTATTAATTTAGACGACGAAAATGTTGTTTATGACTCCACAGCTGATCGAGCTGTCCGTTGCAATATCGCGCAGACTGAGTTCTAGAATAGAGAATCAAATCATTCTCCCTTCCGTCAGACATTTGACCCTGAGGTACTGACAGGCCATTGTGTTGTGTGCTTATGAAAATTAATCGCTGTGTGCAGTTTGCCATGAGGTATGCACATGTTTTAGTGGTACTGCTTTATGATTTTATATGTGTTTTTTCTGCTTTTCACTGAATTCAAACTGTGTCGTACCAGCGAGAACTTTTTTTCTCTGTTTTATTTTAGATCAGTTGGTAGTAAAATTTAGCTTTTTAGAGGAACCAGCGATACGACAGCAAACAATGATGGCTTGTCATAACATTAGAGCTGGTGCCCCTCTTAATCATAATAAAGGTACGAGCCTATTTCAGCGAATGTACAGAGGAGACTGAGCTATGCCGATCAAGATAGAACTAAAGTTACATACAACATGTTGTTATTTACATTTCCCATTTTTCGGCTTTTACAATAAAATAAATGATTACGAATGATCAAAATGAATAAATAAACACGCTAATATATAATTAAACTAAACATGAAAGACGAAATATCATTTGGGTTTGTATAATAATATTTCTTGAGATACCCGGCCAAAAATTTACTTTTTCTTCCCCCCTGTCACTCTTGTTTTCTGGGCAAATATGTTCTGATTCCCGCCTGAAGACAAGGTGCTAACTCAAACTAAATCGCCCTTAAACTCTTGTTTGGCTTTCACCCCTATGTCTAAGATAACAACAAACGGGCTGTCAGGGGGACACTTTCCAGCGTCAAAAAGCCACGAAGAGATCCAACATTTTGAAAAATTCTCGTATCATAAAACTTTATCTTCAAATATTGCGGCACATTTGAAGCAAACTCTGAGGATATTCCATATGAAACTGTATTTATTTAAAGCAGTGTTCTTGAGCCTCAACCTTGAGGTGTATCAAGACAGCTAGTGATTTTAATATAAGGTGTCATAAAACCACCCAGTGGCATTTTAACAGTCAATAAAAGATCATATTATCACAGGGATTGACCAATAATGCTCTAAGGTGTGGGTTTGTTTCTCGAGTTGTTGTTTTTATGTAGCAGAAGTGTTTTTCAAAAAATCACAGAAAAGAGGGACTTTTCAACGACACTACCTTGCGCCATTTTGTTCTTGAACACTTTAACGCTTGCATATCTAAAAAAAAAATCCTATTCTTTGTCTCGTCTTGGATACTGTCTTGTTTTCATTGAAAAGTTCATAATTATCATTAACGGCGAAACGCTGACTCGGCAGCTAGATGAAGATCTATCGTGGTTGTCCGTTATGTAATAATGGATGATATCCAGTGACAACAGGAAAAATTGTATGTTTTTATGCTCTATACAATAATATTTAATTTGTATCATTGTTGTAACCTTTTTGGGTATTTTTTTTTCTACTTAAGAAAGTGTTTTATTTTCACTCCTTATAGTCACATTGTAGACGCCTTGTGTGTGACGTCAGTCCGACTCCTGTTGCTCAAAGCTCGGATAGCCTAACAGCCCGATAGATGGCGTTGCGTCGGCCAGAAATTCACGTCAAGCCATAATAGAATTTATGTCATGTAACATCATCTAACAGGCAGTTACACTTTGTTGTATGACGTTACGTCGTGGGCTTCTTTGTGGCGTTACATGTTTAACCTAGGTTACCTTTAAACAGGCCACCCAGAATTTTAGATTTGAAATAATGAGTTTATTCGCAAAATATTGATTTTTTTTTACACATATAAATCCAAACATGCACGTATCTTTTAAAAGCGCTGATTATAAACAAAACGTCCATTTTCCGCATGCGTTAGCATAAATCACAGCAAGATGGCTGCCTTGGAATGTATAAATACGGCTGTAAAATAAACACATCATAAATAATACAGACACTTAAACATATATATCAGCCTGACGGGAACTTATATTTTTGTGAGAAAAATGTTCACGTGATTGTGATCAATATGTTGAATTTGTTTGACAGGTTATATTTTGCATATTGGTTTTACATATTCGCAGTATTTCGTGAGCATATTCTGCATATTGGTTCTGCACTTTATGCATATTGGTTTTGCATATTTTACATATAGACAATGCATACCGGACATATTGCCCTGACAAATTTTGGATGTTTCCCTGGCGTGCTTATAATACTAGCCACTGGGCAGTTTCGCTGTGGTTCCCAACAACCCTAGAATACACACGCTAAAGTTCAGGGGTAAACGGGTATATACTGACCACTTGTCTTGCCCATATGAAAACGTGCGTCAAGAAATATTCCCACAACTCCCCACAGCACGATCCCTAGCGGTATTGAAACATACAAAAGGATGTAGAAATATAGTTTGGCAAATTTATACTCTTCCCTAAACTTGTCAAACATGATATATCTGTTGTATTGATAGGAAATTGTCGCAAAGGAGGCAAATTTTACAAGATTCAGGTGAATCAATATTTTTTTTTAAAATGTGTTTAAAAAAACCAACAATTGAAATTATAATGGAAAAATTGTCATTTGCAATTCTGCCATGCGGCAAAACTTGTATCCGTAGAACAACAGGTTCCTTAGTACATTCGTTGTTGCCGATTCCAAAGACACTCGGATGCTATCGAATGTACTGTGCACATAATCTCGGACGTGATGGGATCATCGCCATTTTGGCAGGAACTTTTTCGCAGCCTGTGGGTCAAACTGCCAATGTAGACAGATTTCACAGTTTCCATTTGCTTTACATTCAATATAATTTACTCCTTAACTAAATATAGTGCATTTTAAGCGATATGAAATTCGCTCGATTACCCTATAGTTTCTTACCTGTTCATTGTCCATACGGCAGTAAATAAGCTTCCGGCGACCAAAATGTACCATTTTGATACATATTCATTCACCTATCACGGCCGAGCTAAGTGATGACAGCAAAATAACGAGAAATCACGCGATGTTTTGCCGATTGATTCCAAAGATGTTTGACAAATGGAGGCTTGCCTTGCTATTCTCACCAAGAAATAATACTATTGTGGTTGTCGCCTATTTATGCTGTCTAAAATTGTTGTTGCCGTCTAGTTGTTTTGTCAGTTGATTTTAAATGTGGATTGCTGAAATAACTACAGAAGTTATGTCTCACCTTTTCAACATTTGACAAAAAAATAAATTCGTCCAATTAAAATAGTATTAAAAATCGTAAAAAATTGAACATTAAGCAGTCCAAATACTCATTATTTGACTTTAAATTACTTAAACGTTTCCTTTTTCTGTTGCAATTTTATCCTACGAAACTCGAGCTTTTGTCTAGCTTAATGGCATTCTTCTTCGATCAAACATAAAACCAGTGTTTGATCGTCGGTAGGATAAATAGCCAGTAATTTGGTAAATAGACTTAAGACAGTCATGCGCACAAAACATTCCCGTACACTTCCGTGGGATAATTACGTTCCCTAAACAAGATGACATCAGTAAAATTGATCGGAACGTTACGCAAATGTTGTTTCGGTTTGTTATTTTAGAAGACACCAATTTGTTTGAGAAATAGGTTTGTTTTGGTCACACTCTGTCGTCTTGGTGGAAATTGGTAAAGCTGCTGTTGTTGTTGTTTGCAATGTGACGTTCTTTAATCGGACACTTTAAAAAGGGCATTTTTTGAGTTTAAACATATTTTATTCACATGACATATACACTTTAAGCTAATAGCTTATACTGTGTATACAAACGCATTATTCGTTTTTAATAATTTATACCCATCACCAATTAGAAAAGTGCACTTTTATGGTATCACATTTCTAATCTGTGCGGCCTTGTATATTCTTATAAAAAAAAAATTCAATACTCATCACTGACGAATTATTTTAAAATATATGGCGAAGATTTCATTTTCAGCAAAAACATTTACCCTCTAAAATGCCAACTTGGACAATTTGTTGAATTGCTTTTTAATGATATCGATTAATATATATTTAGTTTTAAATACGGAAAGAATTTGATATCCGATTTCCCACCAAACCTGGCTTTTTTATGACTCGCTTCTCGACAGATCCACTTACCACGTGATCGGTTGACCCAAATCTTTTACATTGGCAAAGAAACTCCTAGTTCGCGGTCACTTGGGATGAAATTCTGCATTTCTTTTATCATATTTTATAGATTTGTAAGGATTTAACAGATATACAATGTTAGAGGTAAAACCAAGCCGCTCGGGGCATAATATTTACCTGCAGTCCCGTACTTCAAACATTCAAGGAGCATACGGGTGTGACATGAAATCGACCGCTAGAGGGCGTGCTTAGAGACAGTGTCCGGTCTCTGTGTCTGTACAGATCGCCAAAATCATCAAAACTCGCTGAAAAATATTATAAATGCATATATATTTTGCGGTCTTGGCAAAATTTTGTTAATTTTGGACAAAACTCTGATCGATGAACATCAGCCTTTTAGATTATCAAATATTGTCCTTTATCAAATGGCATATATGCATTTTATTCGCCAGGTAAATAAAAGTAAAAACAATTAAACTATGGGTGTGGTATGCATAAAAATATTCCAGATTTTGATGTGATTCCGCACACAAATATTCGCTTCCATGCACTGAGTAAACACAAAAGCATACCGCTGTCGATAACACACACGTGACACACCCTCGCACTGGTGAGCGAGCCATAAAACACCTGTGTCCCAAAAGACTTTGATTCGATTTCGGAAACCTGAAATATCCTATAGAACTAATTCTGGATGAAAGAGTACTATGAATTACACTGTGTAAAGGTGCATGGGCCTACACATGATGCGATTTGCAGTAAGGACTTTAGGGAATTCCCCCAAATTACTATCCTTTTGATTGGTCAAGATTTTTGAGTCAAATATCGACCAATTAAAGCACTGTAAATAAGGGGATTCCCCTGAATTCGTTACTACAAATCGGATCATGTGAATTTACCTTTTGCAAGAGATGTCTTTCTTTTTATTTTAAAGTAACTGGTTTAAGTGATAAAGTAAATTCTCCTTGCATGGAAATGAAAAGCCATAAGATTACACAAAACATTTAAAAGAAAGAAAAAAAAATTACAGAAAATCCAATATTTGATATTCTTGATTTTTTTCTAAAAAAAAGTAGTATATTCAGTTCAACCGAATTTCGATTTATTTCCTGATATATTCATAGAAACAACATCCCCAGCAGGTTTAATTATCAGATATATGATTTCAATATAAAAAACAGCTCTCCATGTGAAATGGATATCTCGAGTAGCAATGTTTGCACGACTTGAATACGAAATAAAGAATATGAAACAGGCCCCTTTAACATTCCAGGTTGACTTTGAACAGAAACTTAATATTTGACAACGAAAGTTTTAAATGCAGTTTGCACCCTAATGAGAACATAGTTTCCCACTCTCTCTCTCTCTCTATATATATACCCTATATAAATTAACTATAACCCAAATGGCCTCCTGGGTTGGCTTGTTCAAACGATAACGGTGGGCGAATTTTGTAACATCTCAAAGAAAGTATACTGTGACGTGATGTAGTACAAAAACGGTTAAAAGTCAACACCGCTTTTGAACAACCGGCTCATCTCTATTATAACACTTAGAGGAGATCATGTGAATGATTCTCACCGGTTTACGTACAAATATGCCAATTCGGTAATTTTCGGCTCCGAATTCCTCGAAATCTTCACATGCGCTTACGGGGAGAAACATCTCCGATTCTCAGTGTACCTTGAGAAAATCCAGCTCGAGGCAGCAAAGGAAGTCGATGTTGCTCGTCTCACGGTAGAGTCTGAACGGGTAAACATACAGTTTGTGTCTAAATGACCTAACCCTGTACACTCGAACCGGACACGTTCCCTGTTAACAACAGAAATTGAAGTTAAGCTGAACAGCATTACAACAACAACATGCTATCTAAGAAGCGGGAAAACGTTCATGCTTGAATAGTAAATTGGCCATGTTTTGTTTTTGTTTTGTTTTTTTAATGTTTGTGCAGCAAACTGCAACCAACAATGATTTAAAAATGAAACCAAATATTTATTTTAACTTATTAGTTTATTCTGTTAAATAACGTACCTGCATTTTCACAATTACAAATTTTGGAACCTTTGTTATTAACCTGTTATTTCTGTCATAACTGAATGTATAAGAACATGGAGGCGTGCATATACAAGTTGGCAGATAAATTTTGTACTACAATCTGTGGAATCGGGTCACTGAGTCAGTTTATTATAACTATGACAATTACAAACTTGTCGGGTGAAATTCATACACTGACAAAAATTATGACTTAAAATGGAGACAGTTGTAATAAACAGACGGCAATACTGTTGAACTTTTATTCCCACGAAGGCTACAACTCTCTCGTATAAACTGTTGACTTCGACAAACTTATCACCTTTTTATGTGCTAATTTGTTCACATTTGGCTGAAATAAAAACGTGTTTCGTAAACTCCGCCTAGTGAGATTCATAGCAACAAGTAACAATAAGAGCTTTCCCGTCTTTCGGTTATCCCAACTGTTTAAGGGTCTTTCTGCGGCTACACCGGTTAAGTTAATCACTAATGTTGTCCTATAACTTTTCGTTTCATCTATTGTCATCCCTGACATTCCGGTCTACCTCATTCTAAAATATAAAATGAAATCATTCTCCAAACCCTTGAGTCTTTGACTTTAAGGTATTGACCGGCCATCTTGTTTTTCACAGAACAAAAGGTAGCCCTGTGTGGACTTTGACAGTATATTTACCACTCGGAAGCCATCGAATGTACTGCGCACATCATCTCAGACGTAATACGATCATCGCCATTTTGGCCGGAACTTTTTCACAGCATGTGGGTCAAACTGCCAATGTAGACAGATTCCACAGT
>JAVFBZ010139620.1:0-21726 GCA_032466195.1 Katharina tunicata
TACTGTATATCACTGTTATTGTTGTTGTTATTTTACAATAAAAATTGTAAATATATAAAATCGCTGATCGTTTTCTTTCTGTTTGGTGTCTACCATAACATATGGTACTTAAAATATCAGGGAACAGTATTAAATAAATATACACAAAGGATGATCAGAAAATATAAAAGATCGTCATTAACGATTTAGTTAAAGACAAAGACAAACAAATATCCTTGGCTTAGCATCTACTATGTGTCAATAGCTAACGATTACATGTGCTTTACTAGAAATTATGCCAATGTTAGCTACCTTGATTTTCAGACACTTCTCATAAAGACCCCAGTCCACATGTAAGTCAAATATCCTTGATATTCTGTCTGGACGCTCAGGATGACTTCTGAGGAAGAAAGCAAATTTGGGGACACATACATGTATTAATGATTAAAATGGTATTAATGTTAACTCTTTAATATCCATCACTGGCTCACTGAGTGTTCAATTATATGAACGGACTTGGAAACATTCGTATAATTCTCTTTGTTGCTTGTCTATTTACTGATTGATTGATTGATTGATTGACATTGTTCATTATTTCAGCAGCATATTTTTAGTGCATACAAATACTCATACTTATTGCATTCTATTGCCATTGTACCTGATGATGAGAACAGTGTTTTCTCGAAAGCTTGTATAGAATATGTAAATATGTACAAAGTAATACTTGTTGTTTTATTTATACATGTAGTCAGTTTATTGCATTCTACTCAATGGTTGCTTTATTTCTTGTGGAGGGGAAGTATTTCCCCATCATACAAGAAAAGAAACCACACTAAGCAAAGGGTAACAAAACAGGGGCCAGTTGCTCAAAGCAGTGTTAGTCGCAAATACAAGATTTAATCACTAATAGCGGTATTAGAGGTGTAACATGGCGTGACGTCATCTAACTAGGATTAAATTTAATACCGCTTTGAGCAACCGGCCCTAGAACAGGAAACCGTTCGAAAAATTATTTCATTTTTTTAGTGATATATAATTGTTATTTACAACAATTCATAGAAATTTTCTGACAAATATACCTCCTTAATGGTATAACTAATAACTAATAAAGACTAATACATACGTGCTAACAGCATTTTTATGAGCTCTCATATCAGAATCAAAAACCAGACACGTTCTGAAACATAACATAGTAAAAGTCTATACAAAAGGTATACACATGTCCACATGCCAAGGTTTGCACAGACAAGAGTAGCGTAGTTCCAAAGAACAAAGTCATCTTCATTTGAGTGCTTTTTTTGCCATCATCAGGGTCCAGGGAAGTAATGTATTATTCTTTCGTTCTTAGGAGTTACACTTCTGTTGTATTAGTAACATGTATTTCCTCAAAAGTCCAGGTTGATATAACTCCACATTCAGTTATTAAACGTAATAACTGTTTTCTCAGATTACCCCAATTTCTTAACAAATTTGCCCCATTTACCACTTAACAAACTACATGTTATGCAAAGACTAAGGAGAGTAGAAACAAAATCTTGAAATTTTTATGAAATTCAGACTTGAAACTACCGGAAAAAAAATTGTATTTTCAGACAATCATTAATAAATTCAATTAAATTATTTAAAACTTGTTCCTGTAATGTTGAATTTGTTGAGGATTTAGGGTAATTGCTATGTTTTTCATATGTTGGATTGCAAATGATTTGTGCTTACCTTGGGGTTAAAGGAAAGTAAAGGTGTGTTAAGCCTCTGATAAGGGAGACACCTTGAAAGGACTTTGTAAATCATTGCAATTGAATTCAGTTAATAGTAACTAGGCTTATTCCAATATCTAAGTGCAGAATAATCGTAAATAACATTTGCACCCTGTTTTGAGCATTACAGAATGCAGATAGGTTAAAAAAAAAGAACAGACAAAATGTTGCATGGCAAAACAAAACAAAACAGCGCCGAACAAAATATTGTGACAATTTTTATGTTTGGATGGGTTACCGGAAACACAGACTCTTTTTTTACAAAGATCTTCTGACATATCTAAACAGCTAAAGCGACACAATTAACAGATCTGGTAACGGTGAGTGATGTTAGGTATTTATATGAAGACCTTAAATAAAAATGATATAACTATTTAATGGAAAGTCCTTACCTCTTATCAGCCTTTATCAGTGAAGTTGATTCAATTAGTTTATTTATTCTGGCTCCAAGACTCTCCTTCTCAGCAGGAGTTTTCCTCAAGTAATCATCTTCAACATACTGCTCAGGTTTGTTCTCAGGTGTGGAAAATGTAATACCTGCTCTGAAGAAATTACAACAATTTTGTTCTCAGGTGTGGAAAATGTAATACCTGCTCTGCAGAAATGACAACAATTTTGTTCTCAGGTGTGGAACATGTAATACCTGCTCTGCAGAAATTACAACAATTTTGTTCTCAGGTGTGGAGAATGTAATACCTGCTCTGCAAAAATGACAACAATTTTTTTTTTGTCTTGAATATGATTTGTTCTGTTCTCAATCAGTTAGGCCAAATATAAGGAGGAGGGGTATCAGCATGCAGTTATTTTCCAATATTCCAAACAGTGACTGCTCTCAGAATTCAAAACCACAACTTTAAATACAATGCCAGACCAAGCCAAAAAATTTCAGAAAATCAAAACATAGTCGCAGACCTAGCTGGCGTCTAGCGTTGACAAGATGCTTCTATCATTGCTTTGATGACGTTAAGTATTAAAGATAAATGCAGATGCTTACAATCAGTTTGGACTCCGTTCGACTACGATTGAACATGTCCACCTAGATCTGATTGCACCCAACTAGATTCAATGGGAGGACAAACTAAGTTCACTACTCTCAACTACTCATCCAGTCACATCAAACCCAGTCGGCTTGGTGTGATCAGTTTGGACAACGCTTGACTACGATTGAACATGTCCACCTAGATCTGATTGCACCCAACTAGATTCAATGGGAGGACAAACTAAGTTCACTACTCTCAACTACTCATCCAGTCACATCAAACCCAGTCGGCTTGGTGTGATCAGTTTGGACAACGCTTGACTACGATTGAACATGTCCACCTAGATCTGATTGCACCCAACTGTATTCAATGAGAGGACAAACTAAGTTCACTACTCATCCAGTCACATCAAACCCAGTCGGCTTGGTATGACAGGAACTTACACTAAATAAAATATACGGTGATTGCTTGTGTCCTGATACATATTCAACTAGAAATTTTATTCTATTAAAATTGATCAAAGTTAAAGCAAATATGCTGTTGGTGGTATTGAAGGATTCTGGACATATTTGGAATTGGAATTGAAATATTCTTTACTGGCTGAAATTCAATCATTTGAAGGATTTTTCTTTATTCTTTTACAGGGGAAGAAAACAAAAAAAACAATGTCGTGTTCAAATTAAAGACAATATCAAGGTGTTAATAAAACTGCCATTACATTTTTTTTGTAGAATTCGCTGTTTTCCACTGAAAGACACTTGAATTGAAATACCAAGGTAAAAGGTATGGTGGACTTTCTATTCTATGTTATTGTTTTATTTTTTTATTTTTTGTAAATAATAATAACTGAAAATTAATAAAAAAAATTAACCCCAGAGAAAGAGAAACCGTATAAATATACAGATTAAAGCTAAATAAAAGGCACAACACCTTAATATACAGTTAATCCGGTGAAATGGTCACTACAGTAAATGTAGCGTTAACAGTCCACCAAACATTTTACCTTGGTATTTCAATGCAATTGTCTTCAGTGGAAAACAACAAATTTTTATTTTGACTCTGATAACAAGACTCTGCGTACCTGGGAGGGGACTGATTGACTTCAGGGTAAGGGCAAACATCATCTGTACTGGAACCTGTCTGGTACTTCAAACAGTTCCAATACGGTCTCAGTACCTTTATCACATTGAGTATGGATTCTATCACACTGGAATACAAAAAGACACCGAAAAATCTTTTCAAATACAATACAGATTGATGGATTGATATGTAATTTACACCGTTACTAAGGTTATTTCGCTCATATGAACGACTCTGGCAACACAAAAGAAACCACAATACTTTTACAGGGCAAAAACAGGACAACACAACATATCGGCTTCCTAATGCCCCTAAGCTCAGAGAGCACCAGGGCATCAATTTATCACATTATTGATTGGTTGATACTGACTGATTGATTGATTGGGAATTTAAACAGTACTTAAGGTTATTTTACTCATATCACGATATGCCAGACCAATGGGTGAAGGAAACCACCCTAAACAACACTGGCAACAATCAAGGACAGGACTCAAAAAACAACAAATAGGCTTTCTGATGCCCCTTAGCTCCGAGAGTACCGGACCACAGGAAGCTACTCAAAATTTATCCCATTAACTATCAACACTATTACACTGAAATATAAATATATAGGCATTACTTGAAAATGTATAATATGGTGCCTTAAACTTTGTCTTAAGTATTGATTCTATCATCCAGGTATGCAAATAAATGCAAAAAAAGTTAAAATAGTCCAGTATCAATACCGTTATAACATTGTGTATAGATCACATAAAATTATAAAAATAATAGATGTGTCCACTGGCATGACAGGATGAGTTACCCCTGATTACCAAATCTCATTTAAAAGGGAAACTGATTACTCTAAATCCTAAAAGCTGTGAAACACAATAAAAGACTAGACAGCTATCTATCAAAACCTAAAAACGAATATATAAAGATTATACTATATTACTAAATATTTTTTGGAAAACTTCTCGCGATATGCCAACCAACACTAAAGGCTTTGTACTTTGACTGTACAATCTTAAATTTTAACCAAAACATCCAGAAATTATAGGTAAATTTTGGTTACATAGTGATATATATTTATTTAAATTAAGTTGCCTGATTACCTTTGACATGGCTCCTGCATCCGACCAATCAGTGGACAGGGATCACCAAGAAGTTCACGAAGGGTCAAGGCCACACCTTCAGCTAACGATGGTATGCAGTAACCACCCTATTAAACAAAACGGTAACAAGAACTTCAACTTAAATACCTATGATGGGTTGCTCAGAAGTGAAAGATAGTGTTAGCCACAGAGGTGTGTCGGTGTCTACGACACACCCAAGAAGCCATTTGAGACCCCCTATTTCAATCAAATTTAACATGGGTAAGACAGGGGAAATGTCCAAGGAGACACCCTGTGTATGTGAAATTAGATCAACCTGAGACATTTGAGACAACCTGTTTTTGATTTCTAGCTAATACTATGAAGTTAAACCAGGTTTAAATGAAACACTGACACTGCATTATGACGTAAAAGAATGATCAAAGTTTTGAAAGAATTCACTATTATTTAAGTGCACCTTGCACAGATGTGTTGTCGTCCATACAACTTTATGTGAGGTTCTTGACTTTACGTGGCATATAAAAGTTGGAGAGAAAGGGGACTTTGTATGGATAACAACTTCTTCATTTACTGAATACAACATTTCTATCCCATTCCAGAGATCATTTCATTTACTTCCATAAATTAAGAAGTTAATATCCTAACAAGGTATTCGTTAGTGTCAATTTTATGTAGGTTATTAAGGCATCATTTGTTGTTTCTCATTAGCATTATTTGAGTGATTCAGTCTATTGAGTGTAAAAGTTATAAGAACTGAAGAATTTAAATAAAAAAGTGTGATAAAATTAATGAAATAGAGTAATCACCCATCTCCCCCATCAGACCTTACCTATCTCCATTGAAAAGATGTTTTCCCAGTGCTAAGCATGACAGATGAATGTAAGCTTCGAAAATTTTGCCCTTAGCCAGAGAGTGCGACTTAAGACAGATACAAGGGCCTGATATATCTAGAGTAGTGACTCGAATAAATGTATTAATTGAGAATTAGACTTTTTAGTGTAATTTTAGTAAAAGTTGTGTTGAAAATTCAGTTTTACAACAAAGTTTTATATACAATATCAAATGAAACTGACCTCCAGTGCAACACAGACCCGTCCTTCAGCCAAGGAAGATACCATGTGGAGAAGATGGGGAAAGCAGGCTGGAGTCACTTCCATCTCACCCTAGAAATAGAAGAATCCAAACTTGATCTGTCATCAGATTCACTTGAGATAATAATTATACAATAATATTTACAGACTTAAAAATTTAGATAAAAGCTTCCCATAGGTTTGAGGAGCCAATATACACAGCAGACTTGACAACTAGTACAAGCTGAATGGTTAGGGAAGGCTAATCACTGGAACTATTCAAAATATGACTGTTTGTTGTTTTTTTTACGCCCTACTGTATGTTATTTTACAAACATAATGATTAAGGAAATCATTCTCAACGACAGTGGCAAGAAACAAAACACAGGAAAGGAAACAAGATGCCCCTTCGCTCAGAGAGCACCAGGGCATAGAAAGATTCCATCCCCACCCTTCACCCTGCATCAAAATTCAAAGAATGTATTCTAAAACATATTGTGCCAGATACATACCTTGATTACAAGAAGAGAATAAAAGTTCAATTGAAAGTGTTGTTTTTCATTTTAAAGAAAGGAAAAAAAAAAATGACAGTTAGCATGCAAACAGTATCATTACAACACTAAAACAAATACACAGACAATTATCATACATAGATCTATGTTTGATGGCAGTAAAGTCTTATTGATAAAATAGAAAGGAAATGATATGTATTTCTTGGAATCAGAAGCCTTGTAAATGGGTTAGAAGCAAAATGTAAGAGGTAGCATTAAATTGGCTGATTTAAAGGGGTCGAGGATAGACTGATTGATTTATTGTGATTTTATGCTCATATGACAGCATGCCAGCCCAATAAGTGAAGGAAATCACCCTAGCTAAGCGATACTGGCAAAGCACATGAAACAACTGGACATTAACAGCACAGAAAAGAGGACAAAAAGGTTTGTTTGATTGGGGTTTATAACACAGTTAAGGAAAGTAGAAAGGAAGAGAGAGGAAAACCACTCAGTATGATGAGCTACCTTTGGGTCTTCCACAGCACAATCCATTCCACATGAGACTACTATAAGTTCAGGGCAAAACTAGCATCATAGAACAGAACAGGAATTAATTAAAACAAAAGAACAACATAGCACAGCTGCATGTACATAATAAGCCATAGTCGAAACACTTGACAACTGCCAACACAGAACTGGACATGGACAAATACCATACTTGTCCTATTTAGTGTGGACAGTTGCAAGTATTGAGTCATGGGTGACCATTTCCTCTGTTCAGAACAGACCAAAAACCCAATGCCATAAAGGTAGGGCCTGTCATGTAAGATATAGTTAATTGATAATGTGGATACAAAGTTAGGTAACGGGCTAATTAGGGATTAGGTTTAACAGTTGCCCCAAATTTAGACCTAAACTAAGAAATTTAGGTCTTATATCTTAAATGACAGAATTTACAAGGAATGCCCTGTATATTTGTAGTATGTGTTTTTACTCTGTTCTGTCCAGAAGGAAAGTTGAAACTAGTGCACCCATGGCTAGTACATGTATTTTAACAGTTGGTACCTCTGGACATCCTAAAGCTGCATCGTAACCAGAAGAGACAAGAACAAGCTGTGGAGAGTACTGTAAACAAATTTTGAAAGGCTTAAAAAGTAACTTGTTTCATTGGCATTTTATTTAGCAGTTGAAGTACATGTACACAAATAGTGTTCTGTCATGTCTGTTGCTTTAAATGCTGCAAACAATCAAGATAATACTTGTATAGCAAACACATTCAAAATGTGAAATTCTAACGTATACTTTAATCAAATAAGTCAGAAATTGTTAAAACTAAGACAAACCATTTTGTTTTCTTAATGAATTTTCTGTATTTTTACTTATGGATTAATTCAAAATGACACAACAATATGTTCAGTTTGTTTGTTTATTTGGTGTTTAACGTCATACTCAAGAGTATTTCGCCTACATGTACATGACGACATTTATGAAGACTATATGATTTTTCGTTGCCGGTGTATGGTGGAAAACTGGTAAGACACCCCATAAAAACCACCCTGCGAACCCCGCAGCCACCTGACCACTTCCCTTATATACCTAAGGTCCACAGGAAGGATTGAACCTATTCCGGGTACACAATGTGTTCAGCAGATAGAAACAACACCAGTAGTTCCAGAGATCAGTTTCAAGTAATATAGAATACCAGAGTTTGTCTTGTTCTAAAATAAAATACCCTTGTGAACAGTGATACACCAAACGATATTAAAAATTGATATAACAGGATAGTAGTATTTTTTATTTTTTTTCTCAGCTACACAAACAATAATTCAACAGGATAGTAATCCAATCAAATTGTGATCGGTTTATTTATTTCACAAAATGTTAACTTTCTGATGTACTGTTACGCATACCCTAAATGCTAGACAAATTTGACCCCTTTTGCAACTCATAAAACTACATTTTATGCAAAGGGTAAGGAGTGTAGACATGAAATTTTTGAAATTTGTATGAAGGTCAGACTTTAAATTACCAGAAAATGTAAGTTTTAGTTCCAAATTCACACTTAAACATTCAATAAATTACTTAAAGTTTGTGCCCTTATAGGTCAAATATGTTGAGGATTAAGAGAATTTACCTTAACTTGAAGCATGAAAGTATAAAAGTATTGAAGTTATAAAACAATGAACTTTACCTCATATGCAACCGGCATGAGGACTTGCTGTAAAATTGCCAGGTAGTCAGAGTTTGTCATTCCTTTCTGTAAGTAAAATAAACACAAAAACATGTATCATGAACACAATATGTCAGATTTAAAGCAGCACCAATGGTCAGGCAGTTTGTTGGTTACAAAACCTAACATTGGTATATTTAAGCTTCTGGGCATATTGACAAAGAATATATAGTAAGTTCTGTTTGATGATTCTAATCTTCCAAATGCCACTAAAACAAGTTGGTAGGCTGTTTGATTGGGGTTTTACGTCTAAGTTACTTAAGGTTATTTCACTATTATAACATCGTCATGCCAACCCGGTATGTGAAGGAAACCACCATAAACGACACTAGCAGCACAGAAGACATCACAGTACATTTTTAACACAGAACACCACAACAAATTGTGTTCCTGAGAGCACAGGGGGCACAGAAGGCTCCCACCCACCCACTTTGAATGTTTAAGGATTTCACCTATGAAGGTGTGTCTCTGTTCAGTAGGTAAGTGAAAGTTACAAAAAAGCTCTCAATCACAGAAAAACTTTATGAATAAGCATGTGGACAAACACCTCAGTCAGTCGCATTTATGCTGAGCATTTTGTCCACAAAAGGATGTTCTCTTAGTAGAGTTCCCAGTCAAGCAATAAAACCAGACGAGGATAGCTACAAATATAAACAATGACCACAACTCACTTCATTCACAAAATTTCTTATCTCGAAGAGCATGTTCATTTGGTTTGAAAATGTCAAAAATGATATCAATACGAAACCTTTTCATGTAATTCGAGTGCCCATAGATACACGTAGTTATATGTACATGTATATAGGTTCAGGGTTTGTCTTCAGAAATATTTTTAGAATAAAAACGTAACAAGTTTCAAATCATTTATTTATCATTTATTTCATCATTTATATTTGACAGATGATTAAGATTGTACTCAATGGCAAATCACTTTCATTCCAGGTTTATGGAGGAAAACCGTGAAGAAATTCAACGTTCAAAGGAAACAACTTAATTACAGTTTCAAATTAGACTCAAGAGTTTTACAACATGACAAATACCTTATTAAGTGGAACGTTGATATTGTATCCCCTGCCTTTGCCCTCTCCAGTATAATCATAGTCAGACAGACGAAGGTTTGGCCAAAATGAGCCATACTCGTAACGATGAATAGAAAAATACAGCACCCTGGGATAAAAGAGAGTTTGTGTACATGTAGCCAATTTTATTACAATAATTCAGCTTATCTTTTGGAATGGAAGCAAATTTTACAACTTAGTCTTGAAGTATTTAAAAGGTATCCAAGGCATCCCGAACTCAATTTACTGATACCTTGTTATTTATTTTTCATAATTCATAATAATCATAATTATGTTTATATCTCAATTTAATTGATCATCATTGAAAACGTGATCTCAATGAGTTTAAAATCACAAACTACATGTCATATATTCTTTGACTAATAAGATAACATTGTTATGACATCGACTGAACAATCACATGTAGTGGGCCTAAAACTATATGTGAATTATTCGGAAATCAGAGAAAGGCACGGCTGAAGTTTTGCATTTTAATGTGTATGTCCCAGATTGTCAGTTCTGCCTGCAGCCATACACTGAGTATTACACACCATCAAATCTCCTGAAATTGACAGACTAACCGTACAACAACTCTTAAACATGGTGGTATTAACTCGTTTTGCTTACAATGGATGTACAGTAGTCCCTTCTGACTTAAAAGCCACTGTATATCAGAAGGGCCTGCCTGACTTACCTGGGGTCGTTGTAGAACATATTCTGTGTTCCTTGGCCATGGTGGACATCCCAGTCTACTATCAATATCCTGAAAATAGGAATCATGTGAAATTATCCTGAAAATATATTTTCTATTTATGAATTTATTTGGTTGTTCGAAGTTGTACTTAAAGGTCTTTCTGTTTTTTGACAAGGATGTATAGCCTGTGTTTCACAGACAACTAAACCTCTACAACCAAAGGAGCCATCCATAGTCAACAGAACCTTCCATGATATACTTGTATGGTCAAGGGTCAAACAGGATTCATTAAAACAATTAAGCAATCTTGAAAGATTATTGGAACATGTGTATTTTTCAATAACAGTACACAGCAACCCAAATGGTCAAATAGTTTGTTTGTTTGTTTGATTGGTGTTTGAAGTCGTACTTAAAGGTATTTCATTTATATGACGACGGATTCTCCACTTCTTAATCTATTCTACTCAATACGGCGGAAAACCGGGAGGAAGCCTCGTAAAATCGCACCCGCAATTGTCGAAGTCACCTCGTGTGACTCCCTCATATACCTCAGGTCCACTGGGAGACTTGAACTGGCTTCATGATGCCCCTTGGCTTAGAGAGCACCAGAGACACAGGAAGCACCTACCAACCACCCGCCTTACCTCTTGAGGCCCATTTCTTCTATTGCCATCTTGGCTACAATTGCCACATTGTTAAAAACGCAATATCCACAGGCTTCCCCTTCTGCCGCATGGTGACCTGGTGGTCTAAAATATAAATAACAAGTATAAATTTAAAACAAAATGGTAAGATTTAAACTCAGAATTGTTAATAGACAATTTTTAAGTTATACTAATCAAATTTTCATTGAACTTTATTCACCAAACTTAACTCCAAGAATAGAGTAAGAGATACAGTTGGTAAGTAATGCAAAATATACTCAGGTACAAATAATTTGCTCATGCTGTAATAAACTTTTATTTCCTAGTCAAAAACAACGACAAAATCAGGAAAGAAACAAAAGTTCTAGTCTTTGAGTTGCAGCATCAATCAATTTGAGGAATAGAAGTGCAAATATAACCTACCTCACTAAAGCAAAACCATTTTTTATCTGAAAAAAACAAAACAGAAATAAATAAAATAAATAATTACAGGCATGATCGGTAAATGTTACCAATCATTTCATTATTCCACGAGCTTATTAACTAAGTAATATCTTTTTCAAGGTTTTCCACTGAAACATATACATTATTCACCCAATCAATTCTGCCAGTAAAATCAGTAAAGGATGTCAGAAAAATACTCAATGGAAACCCACAGTTTCACACGGCTTTGTATGACAATTTTCCATCGAAAATTATGTCGTCCTGGCGTTAACTTCCATAAGGTGACGTTTTTTAAGACAAACATTTTTTGTATGAACATTCATGAAAGTAGCCCCAGGACAGCAGCTACGTATACCCCAAGGCAACTTTCTCACTTATGGAATTAAAATTCATCACAAGACTAACTGAATCATGTCAGAAAGAGTTTAAGACAAAATGATGCTGGACAAATAATGTGACGTAACATTGTGTTTTCATTCTTCAACATTGTGACGTCTTTATAGATGTGAGTGGGCCAGGTGTAAGCATAGGAATGATTTAACAGCTTTTAACTGTTTGTGCATATTTACCTTAAATGCTCGACAAATTCGACCCCCTTTACAACTGATAAAACTACATTTTTGAAAAGGGTAAGAAGTAGTAGACATGTCATTTTGAAATTTGTATGTAGTTCAGACTTTAAATTACCAGAAAAATGTTGTGCCCTTAGAGGTCGAATTTGTTGAGGATTTACAGTAATGCACTTTTTTATAAATGCTGTACTTCAGACTGATGTCAATCCAATTAACGAAATTGACAGGCTATGTAACTGACCTTTCCCTGAATGATCTGTTTAGTCATATCAACCAATCCACCGACGGCAACTAGAGCACACTCATAAGATATCTGAAAGCGAAAACAAATACAGAATATTGAAATTGTTTGTTTGATTGATTGGGGTACTTAAGGTTATTTCACTTATTTGACGGTGTGCCAGCCAAAGGGGTGAAGGCAACCACCCTAAATGACACCGGCAAACGGTACGAAAACCAGAACACCACAACAAATCCTCTTCCTGATGCCCCTTATCTATCAGGGGCTGGTTGCTCAAAGCGGTATTAAATTTAATCCTAGATTAGATGACGTCACGCCATGTTGACGCCCATCTCTAATACCGCTATTAGTGATTTAATCTTGTATTAACCACTAACACTGCTTTGAGCAACTGGCCCCAGAACATTACAGCACAGGAGACCACCTGTCAGAATATTGAAATGGTCAAGGCAATACTACTAGCATGCTGATTGAATAAGCAATTGCCTCAAACAGTGAGCAGTGTTACATTGTTTCAAATGTACTTATAATATTTACTTTATTTACTACAAATCATAATCTAAAACAAGTTACAGACTGTCACCTTTGTTTATAATTATCAACATCAGTAAAAACTCTTTTGAAACCATCAAAAATAAATAATGTTTATAAACAAATCTCTCTGACTTATCTTAAGCTATTTTATCCCACATATGATTCTAAAATTTGCAAAAAATGCTAACAAAAAATGCTAACAAAACATTTTGTAAAAAATAAGTTTTTTGCTTTTATCAAATATGTAAAGGTTAGGCTTTAAAAAATGCTACTGGTAAAATATGAAGCGATTTTAATAAACTTGTAATAGTGCTTACATTATTAAAATAAACAGAGTCATATTGCCGTGAAAAGGCCCTTAACTCTTCCGCACTCATATGAACTGAAGTCTTCACTTTTTCGATGTACTCTTCATTGTGTGAATAACCAATTTGATCTTCTGTACTATATGTTTGCTAAAAGACAAAATGAACACGAGATTATAAAAATAAAACAACAATTTAGGGCTTAATATATAATTTACTGGGGGAAAAGCATAAAATGTAGTTTTCATATTAAACGTACTGCAATTAGTGGATTGGTAAATAATGTCATAGTCAAGGTCATTTACAGTATATGATGATTTTGAAGAGAAAAAAAAAATCTTTAAAAAATCAACCTGATGATCCATCATCGCTTCAGCCAAGCCAAATAAGCAACAACAAAATAAACAAATTTGTATAGAGGTTCTCTAATGTCAGAGTGACACAGATATCAAATTCATCTTGGGTTACGATAAAACAAACTGTTAAAGGGGAAGGAAACAAGAAAAAAGTCATATTCAAATTATAGAGCATACAAAGTCGTTAGCAAAACTGCCATTACATATTTTTTTAGGATTGCTGGTTTTCCATGGAAAGCCATTTCAAATGAACTACTGTAAATAAAATATATGGTGGAGTTTTCATTCTACATCTGTTGTTCTGACCATTTGTACAGTTTCTGTTTTGTTACGGTTAAATTTTTAGTAATTTGTGTTATTTTAATCTGCAAGAAGTGCATAAATAAAACATGGCACCAACAGTACAACATACATTTTACTTACAGTAGTTTGATTCAAGTGGCTTTCAGTGAAAAACGAAAAATCCTACAAGAAATTTAACAGCAGTTTTGTTATCAAATTGGTATGGTCTATAATTTGACTATGGCTTGGTATATTCTTTTACTTCTCCTTTAAGACAAGTGATAACTGTACCTCAAGATGGACACATCTGTCAACCAGCCCCAACTCTTTGCATCGAGCAAAAGGTTGTGTTATTCTCTCAGGACCTTCTGGATAATTTGGATCCCATTCATTTTTATGCTTTGCCATAATTTCGTGATAATAGAGCCCTGTTCTGAAAAAGTCAAAACACAAAATGCTCAAATTGAAAGTCGTCAATCAATTGATTCGTTTGGTGTCTGACGTCATACTCATGGGTATTTTACTTATATAAAGACTTGGCATTACTGGTGTTAGGAGGAATACCAAGAAAGAAACGCACGCCATGATCTAAGCAGCCACAGGAAATCTCCCTCATAAACCTTACAAAGGGTTAACCACTCAACCAAAGCATTTTATAGGTCACAATTGCTTGGTTCAGTACATTTGACCTGTCACAATTGCTTGGTTCAGTACATTTGACCTGTCACAATTGCTTGGTTCAGTACATTTGACCTGTCACAATTGCTTGGTTCAGTACATTTTACCGGTCACAATTGCTTGGTTCAGTACATTTTACATGTCACAATTGCTTGGTTCAGTACATTTTACCGATCATAATTGCTTGGTTCAGTACATTTTACCTGTCATAATAGCTTGGTTCAGTACAATTTACCTGTCACAATTGCTTAGTTCAGTACATTTTACCGGTCACAATAGCTTGGTTCAGTACATTTTACCTGTCACAATTGCTTGGTTCAGTACATTTTACCGGTCACAATAGCTTGGTTCAGTAAATTTTACCTGTCACAATTACTTGGTTCAGTGCATTTTACCTGTCACAATTGCTTGGTTCAGTACATTTTACTGACAATATAGTTAAATGTAGGATAATAGATTATTATTATACCATCGCCATAATGTTATACCATATTTGTTGAATGAATAGAGAGCAGGTATCAAGCATTGAAAACAAGAGGTAAGAACCTACATCGAAACATCGCTAGAGAAATAAGCAGATGTTGTCATCGATACAAGTCTTTAAGTTTATGTTTATAACCAGTTTCTTAATGCCACTGGAAAAACAGAAGATGCTGTGATACATTTCCTGGACAAAAAACAGGACACCACAACAAATCGGCTTCCTGATGCCCCTTAGCTCAGAGAGCACCAGACACAGGAGGCTCCCACCCAACAAGACAGGACAACAAATCCACTTCCTGATGCCCTTTAGCTCTGAGAGCACCAGAGCACAGGAGGCTCCCCCCAAACCACCCACACCATGCGACTTACCCAGAAGGCGGAGCTTCCCTTTTCATTTCACCCAAAGCCTGAAAATTAAACATCATCAAATATTAGTTTTGTTTGCTTGATTGGTGTTTGACGCCATACTTTAATAAATATTATAACAGAACAAAACAAAACAGTTGGTTGAAACTTGTTGGTAAGCAGAACAAAGAGTATTGTTTCATTCAGTTATAGTATAAAATTTGATTGGTGTTTTACTCCACTCATATGACGGCATGCCAGGCCAATGGCACCAACAAAAAAAATCAAATAGAACAGGAAATTCAAAAGAAGGCACCCCTAAATTTCTTGATTGCCCTCAGCAAGAAAAGAGTTTTGAAAATTACACTTTGTAACATAAATGAAACTACTTGAATCATTATTTAGAAATATTTTTAGTGCAACTGCACGAAAAAATTCATGGCACTAATTGTACTTGCCAAATTCTGAAGTTCTGATAAAAGCTCTTGTTCATCTTTATTTTCACATTTTCTCAATTCAGCTTTCTTTTTCTTCCTCATCTCTCGAGTGATAATTCTCTGTTTGGTTTTAGGTCTGGCTCCTTTATTTTGATGTAACTCCTGCAAATATATGATATGAGATGTTCATTAATATGCGCGACTGACGAAAACTAATATTCCAAACATTGCTAAATTTTTTAGCAGAGATATATTTTCTAAGCAAAATTCTATCATATATTGTAATTTATCCTATAAACCTTCATCCAATGACATAACTAACGACGATTCTGATTGGGCTACGAAGCTTTCATACATAAAAGCAACCAATTAAGTTGCCTTCATAGAGCTCAATGTTGCATGTGATCTACCTGCATTTCTTTCTGCTGAGTGCTCGTTTGTTTGATTTGTTTGTTGTTATTTTTACTTATATGACGGCGAGCCAGCCCAATCGATGAAGGAAACCACACTAAACGACGCTGGCAACATGTAAGACAGGACAAAACATTTACATAACATTAACAAACAGGGCATCACAATAAAGTTGTCTTCCTGTGCCCCTTAGCTCAGAGAGGTCAAAGGTACAGGAGTCTCCCACCCAACCACCTGTCCTGTTTGTTTGAAGGGCTGTAAGTTAATCAAATGCATTGGATTCATATTGATCACATTAATCACTGAAACAAATGTGTACGGTTAAGCTAGTTTCATACACATTTTGGGTGTGTATGTGACTTTAACTTCAAAACCTAACAAACTACACCTGAACTTTTACAAGAAGAGAAGCATAGATTTTCAACCAGAGATAATACAAAGTAAGAAACAGGTCCAAAGTATAGAAATGACTTTTAGATATACCCTCTAACATCAAAACCAAGAAGGAGTTTTTATCATCTTTGTTTTTTTATTGCCTATGTTTAACAGTACATAGCAAACATTTAACCATTTTCTTCCAGGGTCAATTGAAAGCAATTTAAAATACCCAAAATATAACATTTTATTTTGGACACCCGACTAAAAAGTAATCCATCGAAATTTGTTGAATGAATATAAAACAGGTATCTTTAAAAACAATTGGTTTTCAGTATCATAATGTGATCTGTTTTCAGCCAGTAAAATAACTACAAATTATTATAGGCAGTTTCAATCAGAATTCAAAATAATGTGTTCATTACCTGTGCGTCAATACCATCGCCAGATCCTCTTTGTCCAAACTCCACACCGGGATCAGACCCAGATTGCAGACTCTGCCAAGATGAATCTGCTGTGGAATAATCTTCTGAGGAAACAGTTTCTGACTCTGTTCCTGAATAATATGTGGTTGTTTGTGATAGAGGTGACAATGGGGGAACACCACCCAGACTTGTTATCAGGTCACGAAAACCTGCAAGAAAAATGATTCAAATGTCAAAATTGAGACCACTTGCATGACTTGAGACAGTCAATTGTATCAAAATGTCTGTGTTATAGGCAAATAGATGGAAGAAAATAATGTATATACTATCTTTTTTTGTTGTTGGTAGGATTAAAGTGTATTATAGTTTGCCAGTGCAAGTCTTTCAAGAAATGTGTTTGTTTGATTGGGCTTTTATGATGTACTTAAGGTTATTTCACTTAAATGACGGTAAGCCAGCCCAATTGGTGAAGGAAACACCTCAAATTACGAAGGCATCATAGAAGACGTCACTATACACTTACAGGACGAAAAACAGTACACCACAGCAAATCAGCTTCCTGATGCCCCTTAGTTCAGAGAGCACCAGGGCACCAGGAGGCTCCCACCCAACCACCGCTGGCTAAAGAAAGAACTGCCCCATATATCCACCAAATTTTACAAAATTTACGACACAAAAATAGGACAGAAAACATGGTGTCACAGGACAAAAAAAGTGGCAAATGTACAAAACAAACCGCAAATAGAACTCCAGCTCAGACAGCACTAAGTACTAGGGCATAGGAAGCACCCAACAATCACACTTAATTAAACTGTAAGTTACTGGAAAATCAAAAACAACAACGTAAGGATGTAGAGACCTATATCTGTCTATCTAATATTTGAAAAAAAATAAAAATAAAATTAAATGTCTGTAAGATAAGAAATAAGTGATAGTTATTACAAAATCATGTTTTGAGGGTTTTTTGGGAATATACTTTTCTCCTTCCCCTTTTAAAAATGTAGGTGCTTTGACTTATTATATATTATATGTTATATATTACACTGTTTATATGTATAGTGCATAGCACCTACTTTCTTCATACATAATTGTATGCATACTAATTTTGTATATGGACCTATATTGAGTCTGAAATAAAAGAAAATAATAATATCAAACTGTATTAAGCAAAGGAAACAAGAGTTTTCATCTTGAAAACGATCTCTGAAATGAGATAAAAACGCTGTGTTCAATAAATGAAGAAGTTGTTATCCAAACAAAACTCCTGTTTCCTTTATACCTTTCTAACTTCTAAATGACACTAAAAGAAGCTGTATTAACCAACCTGATGGATCTACAGAGCTTAAGTTAAGACTGGTATCTGCCTGGAGTTCTCTCAGTGTGGAATGAAACACAAAACCAGGCGGTATTTTCTCCTCCGGATCTACCATACCCTCCACATCTTCCCTGTCACCAAGAGTGAAACTTCCGGCACCAGGCAAATAATCATCAGCTTGGGTTTTCTCGCTGGCCTTGTCAGACATAGTTTAAGTTTTAACACTGCAAAGAGATTAAACATTATTATTTACATAAATTAATATTTTTTCCTGATGCTGAGAGAGCACCTGGCACAGGAGGCTCCCACCAAACCACCACATCAAAACATGCAGAGTGTTCACAATGATGATTCCTATCACACAGGTTAGAAGTGGAAATTTTATGCCACAAAGGAAAAGTCTGAGGAACTAAGATTTTGCCATATGTTGAAATTAACAAATGCTCCTTAAATACTCAACAAATTTGACATCTTGTCAAATTTTAAATTCACATTTATAAATTAAATAAATTACTCAAATTTTGTGTCCTTCAGGTCTTATTTGTTTAGGATTTACAGCAATTGTAATGCATAGGGAAGCTAATTCAATCATGACTGTATCAGACCTGAGCGATTTTCTATTGCACTTCTTTTTTTCGGCCATTGTAGAAATTTGAATCATAAGATACATGTATGAATTCAAAGCGGCCACAGATTTTTCTGAATTTATGTATAAAAAGACCTTACATTGAGCTTGGTACAAAATTACATAATAATAAAACATTGGTTGTTAATGTTGATACTATTACAATAGTAGTTCACACAAATTTTTATGTAAATTAGCTGGACATTAAAGAAAAATACCAGTCCCTATTTACATTCCCTAAAATTGCTTTCCATACGTAGAAATAAGTTTTCTGATTTTATTTTTATATACGGATATAAAATAAGTCTTGCCCCTCCATTAAGCTGTTTATGAGCAACTTCAGAGCATCAGTACATTATTGTAACAAACCAAAGCTGTTCAAAATTACTCTTAAAATTGATTAGCCTAAACCATAATATTTTGTACGAGTCACAACTTCCAGTTTAATAAGATTACCAATCAGAACGCAATGTTTCAGATAGTCAGATGATACATTTTATGTTACTTTTCCATGCTATTGCGCTTCTTGGAGTACTGATCAATGCTAAAAAGTACTTCAAATTATATCAAGCAACAAGTTTTATGCACACTTTGAAATTAAGGTCTAACTGCATGTAGCCTTGGTCCGTGACCGTCACCTTCAATTTGTATCTTAACATTTTCGGGTTAGGTCCATAAGTTTGGGTTAGTCTTGAGTGTAGGGTTGACCAATAAGAGCTGATGAGAGTGGTTTGGTTTTACTGTGAAATCAGAAGGCTAGTTTTAGTGTCAGGTATAGTTTTAGTGTCAGGTATATTTTGAAAATGTGAAAAAGAGTGACGTCAGACATTTAATTTCAGGGAGAGGGTACAGAACTATCTCCCATGTTGTATTATTTATGTATAAAAAATTAAAATACCATCAGCTGACAGTAGTACTGTCAACATATTTAGATACTACTGTACAACTTGACAAAATTTACAGAGCAAAAGAAATATACTTTCTCCTGACATCGCCAGATTCTCAAATATTAGCATGTTCTTTTTTTTTAAGAATCCTTATTTAAATGACAAGATGAAAATTGAATTAAATATTTAGGAGTGGTAAGTTGCAGACGACACTCACAAGATAAATAAATGCATCTCAAACGTAGAGGCAGTTTATTTACCTTCACTTTCCAAAGAGTTCCACGTAAATTTACTTTCGGTAATTTATTAAAAGAAATATAATTTGATTGATTTTCTGATTTAGGTTTACACACAGTCATATTGATCAAACGAGTTACTTGCTTCTTTTAAAGTTGAAAAGCGTTTTAACTTTTCTAAAGTGTTAAAATACAACTGATATAAGAATATATTACGACATCTACAATTGTCATCCGGGCACTTCTTTTTGCTCGCAGAGAACCATGGTCGACGAAAGTAGACAGGTATAATTCGATGTTTTATGTATAAGAACATGCCTTTTAAGAGTATTATAACATAATTATTCTTATAGCCGTCAACACATATATGTGTCCATCGTCTTGTTGTGTGCTAGCTTTAAAAAAAACAATTTATGATTGACTTATTCGAAAGCCGCAAATGATTGAATGTGCAGCAACAACAACATCATGTGAACAAAGCAAAGTGTAATCAGCCACTTCCAGTTCACAGTAAACTGGTATGAGTAGCTAAGACGATATTCTTTTCTTCTGTTGGGCACGTCTGAGATCTACCGTCCAAATAAGGCCTATAGGGCCTAATGCTTTCTTACATTTAAAGTTAGGATTAAGAAATATTTCCCACCAATTAACCTATTTATAGAGGTTAATCAATGCAAATCTGTGTCATTAGAAATATGAAAAATAAGTCTGTTTATTTAACAAAATCACCGGCTGGAGGCGAGCGATTTTTTTAATTAAAAGATGAGTGATATTCATCTTAATACACCGACCAGAGTTGGTTAATCTTTTTCCTACACTAGACATTTTTAGCACTTTTGAGATGATTTTTGTGTAGAAATTTAGATATTTTTCAGTGATTGGTTCCGAAACACATTATAATATGCACCTGGCAACGTCACAGGAAAAAAAGTGACCACACTGGAACGTCTTTTTGCAACAAATTATATAACATATTGATGACATAAAAATATGTCATCTCTCTATCGTATGAATTGTTGAATAATATCACTAGTGATATTATTACATAATAATTAATGGCTTTGGGGTGGTGTCAGGGTGGTCATGTGAGAAATTGTATTTTATCTCATATGTGTGCAGCCATCTGGCTAAGGACAGTATGTTTTCAGATTATATTCATGCTGTCCTACTTAGCACTGGAGGAACATTATCTATCCAACAGAAAAAAAACTAAGGTGACAACACATTTTATGGTTGTGTTAAGAGTCGCTGTCTACTGTTGGGATACAGCGCCATCACACCAGTCTATCAATCAAACAATCTTTTATGTGCAATGTTTGTTGGTAGCTTCCTGTGCCCTGCTGCTCTCTGAGCTAAGGGGCACAAGGAAGCTGATTTCATGTCGTGTCCTGTTTTGCTTATGTGTGTTACCCATGGCTAGAAAAAGTGGGGAATACGGGAATGTCATTGCCGGGAAACTTACGTATCTCGCGGGATATTTTGACCTAAAAAAGAAAAAAAAAACGAAAAACCAATAAAAGAAACTTTAATTATAAAAAAATATACTTTTGGATGGAGGTTAAGCCGACATAACCGTTCAACAGGTTTATAGGCCTACTGTAGTTCCGCGTGTTCTACTTCACCAAACAGCGCAGAAATGCCGTCTTTTTGAAGCCGCCGTAGAATGACCGTTGTGTAGCCTTTCAGATTTCAGCTTGT
>JAVFBZ010139642.1:0-11688 GCA_032466195.1 Katharina tunicata
AGGCTGATTTGTGCTGGTGTCATGTTACATGTTCTGTACTCTGTGAGCTATGGGACATCTGGAGGCTGATTTGTGCTGGTGTCATGTTACTTGTTCTTTGCCCTGATACTCTGTTAGCTATGGGACGTTTGGAGGATGATTTGTGCTTGTGTCATGTTACATGTTCTGTACTGTGTGAGCTATGGGACATCTGGAGGCTGATTTGTGCTGGTGTCATGATACATGTTCTGTGCCCTGATACTATGTGAGCTATTGGACATCTGGAGGCTGATTTGTGCTGGTGTCGTGGTACATGTTCTTTGCCCTGATACTATGTGAGCTATGGGACATCTGGAGGCTGATTTGTGCTGGTGTCATGTTACTTGTTCTTTGCCCTGATACTCTGTGAGCTATGGGACGTCTGGAGGATGATTTGTGCTTGTGTCATGATACATGTTCTGTGCCCTGATACTATGTGACCAGACATTTGGAGGCTGATTTGTGCTGGTGTCGTGGTACATGTTCTGTGTCCTGATACTACCGTATGAGAGCCATGGGACATCTGGAGGTTGATTTGTGCTGGTGTCGTGGTACATGTTCTGTGCCCTGGTAGTCTGTGAGCTGTGGGACATCTGGATGCTGATCTGTGCTGATTATTAAACCTAGGATCAAACAAACAAGTCACACAGACTCCAGTGTGTCTGCTGACACTAGGAATATACATGTACATCAATATAATATCTCTGTTCCTTTCGGAGATAGATGTGAACTAAGGTTAATAAGCTATTTCTTGAATAACCTCAGCACAGCCGCTGAAAAGAGATGAAATAAATCACTACCTTTGACTATCATGTTATATACCAAGAAAAATACATACCTTACATTTATAAATTAAAAAAAGTGGCTTGATTTTTAAGGACTCAATGTAATACCAATTCTAAAATCTGATAATTTCTTTTATATGGGTGGTGCAAAGATATAAACAAATGTGCCCAGTTTGAATTATTTGCAATCAAAGTAAATTTTTTCCATACCTACTCGAATAGATCTGGAAGCAATCTAAGTTAAAACTCTGTTTGTTTCACACAGGTTGGGTTTTGGCACTTTGCCCATTCCTTTGTGCGAGGTAACTGGCGTAACGAAGACGGAAGCTGCTTTTCTTTGATGACAAAATCATGTCATGACCTTGATCTGATTGCTTACTGGATGGGTGACAGCAGATGTGTCCGTGTGTCCTCATTTGGCCAACTGTCACACTTCAATAAAGACAATAAGGTAACTGTCACACTTCAATAAAGACAATGCGGTAACTGCCACACTTCAATAAGTATAATAAGGTAACTGTCACATTTCAATAAGGACAATAAGGTAACTGTCACACTTCAATAAGGACAATAAGGTACATGTACTTTTCACACTTCAATAAAGTAACTGTCACACTTCAATAAAGACAATAAGGCAACTGTCACATTTCAATAAGGTAACTGTCACACTTCAATAAGGACAATAAGGTAATTGTCGCATGCCAATAAGGACAATATGGTTACTGCCATACTTCAATAAGGTTACTGTCACACTTCATAAAGGACAATAGGGTAATTGTCACTCTTCAATAAGGACACTAAGGTTACTGTCACATGTCAATAAGGACAATATGGCAAATGTTGCACTTCAATAAGGACTATATGATAAATGTAGCACTTCAATAAGGACAATAAGGTAATTGCCACACTTCAATAAGGACAGAGGTGCTGTAACTGGCACTCTTCAATATGGACAATAATTTAATTGGCACACTTCAATAAGGTAACTGTCACACTTCAATATGGTAACTGTCACACTTCATTAAGGACACTAAGGTTACTGTCACACTTCAATAAGAACAATATGGTAAATGTTGCACTTCAATAAGGACAAAGGTAACTGGCACGCTTCAATAAGGTAACTGTCACACTTCAATAAGGTAACTGTCACACTTCAAAAAGGACAATACGGTAATTGTCGCATGTCAATAAGGACAATATTGTTACTGTCATACTTCAATAAGGTAACTGTCACACTTCATAAAGGACAATAGGGTAATTGACACTCTTCAATAAGGACACTAAGGTTTCTGTCACATGTCAATAAGGACTATATGATAAATGTAGCACTTCAATAAGGACTATATGATAAATGTAGCACCTCAATAAGGACTATATGATAAATGTAGCACTTCATTAAGGACAAAGGTAACTGGCACACTTCAATATGGACAATAATTTAATTGGCACACTTCAATAAGGTAACTGTCACACTTCAATAAGGTAACTGTCACACTTCAATATGGTAACTGTCACACTTCAATATGGTAACTGTCACACTTCATTAAGGACAATAAGGTAATTGGCACACTTCATTAAGGACAATAAGGTAATTGGCACACTTCAATAAGGACAAAGGTAACTGACACACTTCAATAAGGACAAAGGTAACTGACACACTTCAATAAGGACAATAATTGAATTGGCACACTTCAATAAGGTAACTGTCACACTTCAATAAGGTAACTGTCACACTTCAATATGGTAACTGTCACACTTCAATATGGTAACTGTCACACTTCATTAAGGACAATAAGGTAATTGGCACACTTCATTAAGGACAATAAGGTAATTGGCACACTTCAATAAGGACAAAGGTAACTGGCACACTTCAATAAGGACAATAAATGAATTGGCACACTTCAATATGGTAACTGTCACACTTCATTAAGGACAATAAGGTAACTGTCACACTTCAATAAGGACAATAAGGTAGCTGTCACACTTCAATAAGGTAGCTGTCACACTTCAATAAGGACAATAAGGTAGCTGTCACACTTCAATAAGGACATTAAGGTAACTGTCAATAAGGACAATAAGGTAACTGTCACACTTCAATAAGGACAATAGGGTAACTGTCAATAAGGACAATAAGGTAACTATCAATAAGAACAATAAGGTAGCTGTGACACTTTAATTAAGAGCATAAGGTAGCTCACTTCAATACGGACAATAAGGTACATTTAACTGTCACACTTCCTTAAGGACAATCCTGCATGTACATGTATGTTCATCTTATTTTCCTGTTCCTATCTTTATCTGCCACATTCTAATGCTACACCCATGTGTCAATTACTCCATCTCTGTTTCAGAAAAAAAGTTAAATAAGAACAGCTTTTTGAAATCCTCCCCCCAAATTATATTTTATAATAAAACAATGTGAGTTGACTTCTCCCTTTTTCAACTACACAATTGACCTGTTTAATGCAAGAACTGTTGATAAGTGTGCTGTAATGTCACTAGTGTCAGCAGTTCATGCATTGTAGATATACGAGATACAGAGACGACAGTACACTTTGACGTCATCATTATTATAATGTCACATGGATGTTGCAAGTGCTGTCACTATCATTATGTGTAAGGGCCAGGTGGATGTGCACATCAGTCTTTTACCAGCCACTCCAAAATCTATATCGACTGTTTTATTAAAGTCAGATCTTAGATATATAAGGCAAATGTCAGGTGGTTGTTTTTTTTTCTAGGATTTCCACCATACACAGGCATTGCAAAGTTATCATATAAATGAAATATTATGAGCACAAGTGGGTGGGCGGGAGCCTCCTGTGCCCTTGTGCTCTCAGAGCTATTGGGCACAGGATGCCGACTTGTTGTGGTTTCCTGTTTTGTTAATTGGCTGGAAATAACCGTGAGTATGGTGTAAAACCCCAATCAACAAATAAACCCTTGAGTACAATGTTAAACACTAATTAAATAACTAAATCCACAAAAATTAGCCCACGCGTTCAAGAAAATGGATGTTCATACCCTACAATGGTTTTTCGTTTTTGTTCTGCTTTTGATGAAAATCCTGTGCTGTATAATGTTGTTTATTTTCCGATGTTAGATCATCAGGACTATACGTCCCAATTACAGATCATTGGCCAGCTTTACTGTGGGAGGAAAACTCGGTAGAACCCAGAAAACCCACAATCTTGGACTGGTAGCTGGCAAATATATATATTGTTATTGCGTGAAGCAAAAGCATGATTTTGTGACCTGAGTTTCTGTTTTATATAAGCTATATTTACGCTAAATTTGCATTCATCTGTGTTCATTTTTCTTAAATACATGTACATCTGCACAGTACAACAAATGAAGTAGTGTGAGAAAGAGACTAATGAATGTGAACCGTTTTATTGTGTTGAATTTCAAATTTGTTTATTAATGTGCTATTGTGCTAATCGAGCGATATTATTATAATACAATACAGACTGTTCTTGTTATAAAATACTTTTGTCTGGCTAACGGCAGTATGTTTCCAGATTATATCCATGCTGTCATACTTAACATTAACATTATCTTTCCGAAAGCAAAACTGTTTTCAGGTCGCATCTACTGTTGGAATACACCACTGTCATATAAACACCCTTCATCAATCAAGCAATCAATTGTTGTATCCAGGGCCTGATTTACCTACTTGTGGGCCCTAGGCCAAACTCATCAGTGGGCCCTCAGATTTATAGAAATGTTGGCATGTTTCAGTATCCAATATATACAGATGCCCGTGGGCCCTAGGCCAGTGGCATCCTATGCCTATTGGTAAATCCAGCCCTGGTTGTACCTCTACTTTACTTATACTTGTGTTTGTTGTAGCCAGATGGTGCTGGCTCTAGGTGTACGGACTGTGCTGTAGAGAGTACCTGTCCCTACTCTGCCGTCAAACATTATCTTACTGGACCAATAGGTATCCAACAGGTCAGTAAACTGGTTCATGCGAGGGGTTGGCCAAAGTTTCCCTCAAATAGATATGATTTTGATACTTGCTTGAAGTCCCGTGAGTGTCCTGGTTTGAATTTTGTCCAATGAATAATGAGTATTACAAAAGTTTGGATATCCGGATGATGGCTTGAAGTTCAAGGTCATTTTCATCAATTTTTTTTTGTTAAAATTCTCAGCACTTTGTCCCTGGGCCGACTTTCATCAAACTTCACTCTTCTATTAAGACAAGGTGGGGGTCAACATCATTATGGATAAGGTTATAATATGTTTATCATGGGTCAGAGAATACACAGGACCATACTAATATGTGAAGGCCATTTAGATGATAGGCCATCCTTCGAGAGGATTTCGATAACGCTGAATGTGGGGTTAAACACCGATTAATAAATCAATCAAGAGGATGCGTATCACTTGGATTTTTATTGTTTTTGGTAAAGCTTGTTATGATCATCCCCATTGTTATCATTGTTTTTCTACAGGCTAAATAAATCTTTGTTTTCATTAAATTTGGTAAAGCAAATTAAGAAGTTTAGTTTATTAAGTTAATTCATGTAACTATAATATAGACACCAGAATCAATCAGTGTCTATGTTAGCCAACCCACTCATATCTAATCACATCAATCAATCAATCAAATCAATCAATCAACCAATCCAATCTGCCAATCAATCAATCTCATTTATATGTCCAGGGAAACAGGGGTTGGCCAATCACTGTCCTACTTGATCAGCCAGACATTGAGAACGTAACAGATGCCTTAAAGACTGGACCGTATGGCCGATGTGTTTACGAGTGTGACAACGATGTGGTTACACATCAGGTGTGTAGAGCAATTAGTTTGGTTTCTGCTTTAGGAAATACAATTAATGTCTGATATTTAATCAACGATTAATAACTTGATGGCAAAAAAAAGAGCCAAAATATTGATATTATAATGAGTTTGTAAGAATTACTGCCGTCTTACTTAAAGTAACATATGCACTCAAAAATTCTGAATTTTGCACTATCACAGAATCTCCTGAAAAATGTATATTTTTCTCAAGAAGTACAAGTTAGAGGCTTTCCAATAATTCCAACACCAAGTTTGTAGATCGAAGGAAAGTTTTTTAATAACTAAAAAATTCAAAACTGAATTTTCTGTCAGAATTTTTTAATTGGAAATGTGTCAGTCTGCTGCCACAGCTCAGGCACACTTTGATGTATCAACATCACTCCTAGTCAACCGTGTTAGCCACACCCCTTACAAGGCTCAAAATGTTGGCTTGTTACAAACAAGGTCATTCAACGCGGCTGGATCAAAGTCATTCTGAGCAAAAATGGCCAGCCCTCCTTACGTTAAATTCAAATAACTGCTATATTTCTCCAGGTTTGTACAAGCTTTGTACCCAATGAATAATTTTTTTTTAACATGACTTTTAATTTTTGAACAAAAATCAAATCTTATAAAAAAAATCAAGGCAAACGGAATTAGTTGTGAGTTGCGTATGTGACTTAAACATGATAGAGTAAGGTGTCTACTCCAAAGTAAGAAGACAAAGTCGTTTTGATTCCTGATGATAATTTGACAATCAAATATTGAGTCAAAAAGACTTTTTTTTTTCTTTGGAGTTGTCATCTTACTCTGTTATGAGTTGATCATCCTTTAGAGTTCCGATAACTGTATTCTGCTCGATCTTTAAGAATAGAATAGTAGACACAATGTAGATGGATACAAAATTAACAGTTCAGAGTTACTATTTACAGTGAGGGTACAGTGTATTTATGGGGGAAAGAATTTATCAGTACAACGTAAAATTAAAACAGAAAGTCTTGGTGTTGTGCGATACAATAGTGAATGAGTACTATGTGATGGCCTTATGGGTAATTGACATTGTTTTGAAATGTTTGGTAGAGTAGATGTAAATAGCAAGCATAACAATATTCTTTTAGTTTTTGTCAGACAATGTCATTTTGGTCAACGCACAGAAAACACAGCTTCAGTTTAGTGTAATTCACCATAAAAGAAACACCGATAAATGATGGGCAGGTGGTTGGTTGGGCATTAGCCTCCTGTGCCCTGGTGCTCAATGGAGATAATGGACATTACGATACCGATTTATATAAATTCCTGTAAATATACTGTGGTGTCTTCTGTGTCGCCAACTGTGTTATTTAGTGGTTTCCTTTACCCATTTGACTGGCACACTGTCATATGACATGTATGAGTGAAATGCATAACCTTAATATGGCATAAAACCTCAAACAAACCTTCTAAAATAACTTGATTGAAGTTTCTCTTAACAAACAAGAAATGAAACTCTGAATAGGTGCATAGTTTGTCTCAATAGTTTTACAATATTTAATTCATATTTCTGCTGAAGATGACTCAACTAAAGTTGAATTATGGAGACAAACTATGGACCTACTGTACTCAGAGTTCTTTACTCCTTTAAACTGTTCCGTGGATCAACTATATTCTGGAGTTTTTCTTTTACTGCGGATATCTGAGCGGAGGAAGTCAGGCATGTGACTATGACTGTCCATATCATCAGCATCCCTGGAAAAAGAGAACATTTCTCATGAACAAAAATTTAGCCATGGAGAATTTCTCCAAATTCTTCATGAGATTAATCAAAATTTCTCTCCAAGACATGGGAATTTACTTGAACTAGGGGTTGTATGGTAGCATGTTTTTTCAGGGGTGATCTTCATTCAGTACATTTTAGGAGCACATTCTTGTACGGTAACTGTTATGACACTGTCCTTGAAATTTCTCATAAAAAATCAGATGTAAATTTCTTAAAGCAGATTTTAGTTTTCTTGAAAGAAAAGCACTTTTAGTGAATGAAGATTAACGGTGAAAGTTTTCAATTGTCTTTTTATGATATTGAGCCATTTTTATTACATATCAGTAAGATTGCATATGTACATTTATAAAGTGAATAACCTTGTATTAGAGGCAGGCATACAGATTAGTTGAGCCAGAAAATGTTATTCAAGATTGATTAATTGCTGAAAATAAACTAAAAGCTCTGATCCATGAAACCTGGAGTTATGTTCAGATAATAAATTGTTATTATTGTAATTGTTTAGAGTATTATTTGTAGGTTGTTAACATGCAGTTTGATGGTGGCCAGACTGCCTCATTCACAATGGTGGCCTTCACAGAATCTGTCTGTAAAAGGGAGGTCAAGGTTCACGGCACCATGGTGAGTCCGCTTTTTATCATACTACGAAATTTTTTTTAAAAATGTGGGTACTTGACTCATAGGAATAATGACACAGTTTACCCAAGGCACCTACTAACAGGGTCAATCAGGTTTTTAACATATAAGGGAGTCTTATTTTTAAATTTGGGTACCTTTCTCATTAGACTGTTGGCGCAGTTTACCCATTGCCCTGGGTTTAAACCTAATTGGAGGCAGGCAATTTTTATTCATCTCGAGTGGTTAGCAAAATCTTCCTGTGTTCTTTAACTGTAAGAAAAGGGACAACAGGAAACTGTTTGTTACGGTAAAGCCTCCAGTTATAAACATCTATACACCTCTAAAACAAGATATTATAAAAGCACTGCTATTTTTCTCCTGAAACAGGGGGAGATAACCTGTAAGTTCGGAGGACCAGTGTATCATTATGATTTCAGGACTCGACAAACAGGTATGATTTGTTTTGTTAGTAGTGTTTTTAACAGTATAAGAAACTGATATGATAGTGGTTCAGCCCAGTGGGTAAAGTAAAAACAACACGTCTTGTAAAGATATTACCCACTGTGCCACAGGACGTTAAATATAAGGTCACAATGAAATAACACCATTATGAAGGTGTAGGTATCAATCTCCAATTTACTGTCAGTGGTTTAGACACGCCTCAATCATCATTCCTCCATCAAGAAGGAACTTGTATATCTATGTTTACAATTCAAACAACCAAGGTTAGAAGTGGGTGATTATTGAGACTTTTTACCTGACTTTCAGGGCTAAAGAACATCAAACGGTTCATTTGTTGTGGTATCCTGTTTTGTGTCATGTGTTATCTTGATTGTTATCAGTGTCTTTCAAAGAGTATTCTGTCCCCATGGGAACTGGCTTACAGTCATGAGTGAAGTAACCTTAAGTGTGATATAAATTCCAAATCAAACGATCATACAAATACATTATCAGTGACAAAAATCACTAGTGAATAATAAACAACATTTTACTTGTCCTTATGTTCAATGTTTTGTGGAAGACTTGTTATTTTAAGATTTCAGGTGATTTTGATCACATTCAGCAGGCTCCTATATATAGTTATAATGGAGAGAAAGAAAACTGGCTTCTGTTTATAAATATATGTAAAGTTACAATTTGATTAGAACCCAAGTGTTTCATATGTGTAGTCAAAACCATCTGGCCTCTGGCTAAGGGCAGTATGTCTCTCTTATGTGTAGTCAAAACCATCTGGCCTCTGGCTAAGGGCAGTATGTCTCCAGATTATATTCATACTGTCATGCTTATCCCTGGAAGACCATAACCTTTCCAATGTCAAAAACATGACAATGGCAAAAAATGACTTCAAATTTTATGTTGTGTTAAGTCACTGTCTACTGTTGGAATACACCGCCGTCATAAAAGTGAAATACCCTTGAGCACGGCCTTAAACACCTATAAATCAAAACCATATTTTTTTTGCCCCTGTCACTAGAGATTGGTTTACTAATTTATGTTTCACAGTAAAGTAGGGCCTATACATTCAAAACAATTGTAATGAAATAATAAATGCCCCCTCTTTTTGTTCCAGGGCACTCAGTGTTGTGACAGGGGTGACTTATACTTGTGTGATTTATAATTTCAGTGAAGCATGACATGTCGATTCAGCCGACTGCCGCAGGATTAACAGGCCATGGTGGAGCCGATTATCTTACTATCAAATCTTTTGTAGAGGCTGTCGAGGTACTGGTGTGTTTCTTATCAACTCTTGTCTTTCATTGTTATCAGCCTAGTCAAGGGTATTTTTTCTTCCTCCATTGAGCTTTCAGGCTGGCAGATGAACTAAAAACCTCAGAAGAAATTAAGTACTTCATACAAGTAACCAGAAGTTTGGACAACCAATCACATGTGATAGCATTAGCTTTCCTATAATAAAAGTTGTTTAAGAGAATACTTTTAACATGTCGATGATCATGAACGGTCGTGCTGGTGTTGATCAAAGTGTAACATATTATGATCAATTCCGGGAAAGAGTAGGAATAGAAGGAAATGGAGGAAATACATCTTCCTGTGATTGTCTGATTCATTGGTGTTGAACGCAATGCTCAAGCACAGTATTAGCCAGAAACAAAAACAAAGGGGGTGTCTACTCTTAAATCCCTGTTTTCAAAGAAACAGGGTGTCTCATTTGACAATTTTTTCCTTATCTTCCCCATGTTAAATTTGATTGAATAGGGTGTCTCACATGGCTTCTTGGGTGTCTCAAAGACCCCTCTGGTTAACACCTACAGCTGTATGTGCTCAAGGGTATTTCATTTATATGACGGCGCTTTATTCCAACAGAAGACGGTGACTCTAACTCAACCATAAAATATGTAGTCATTTTAGTTTATCTGCTGTTGGGAGATCATTTTCCTCCAGTGCTCAGTATGACAGCATGAATATAATCTGGAAACATACTCAAAACTGCCTTTAGCCAGAGGGCTATCTTCTTGTGGCTACAAGAAATCTGTAAGTCCAACACTTATATTCTCCACAAGCATGACAAGGGCATCAGATACCCATGGGTTTTTAAAACAACATTTGATTATTCAAATTGAGCAGATTGCTGTTGCTTCACTTCTGTTTATACCATTTGAGACAAGAATTCTGGAGAAATATCTGGGCAACAAGCGTCTTATAAAACATAAAACTTATATAACGGGCAACAGAAATTATGGGGACTGCATCAACTCAGATAATCGGAGACAAACCAACTTTGTACAGCTGATCGCCATCTCCAATGTCTTCCCACCGTCATGACGTTCAGTGAAAATTAAAATGTATTTGTTAAAGCCCTGTATACTTTCTTTGACGCTTTATTAAGTTTTCTCCCAAAAACTAAATTCTTGTTTTCAATTTCATTTCTTTCAGAAGAATGATCCGTCATTGGTGTCCACAGGAGGAAAAGAGTCCCTTCGTAGTCACCTACTTGTGTTTGCTGCTGAGAAAGCCAGGAAAGAGAATACAGTTATCTCCCCTCAACTGTAATGTGTTGTGTCCCCTGAGTTGAGAACTGGAAGAAACCTGTCTGTCGATTATAGACGTTAAATATTCCAGGGACTTGTCTCTAAAAGGATGAGAGCTTTGGATGAAAATTATCATCGGGTTATATTTGAAATATGATAAATTTTCTCGGTTAGGTTTTTCTTCTATGTGATATATATCAGAAATTGTTTAATAGAGTCAAATTAGTCTCCATAGATCTAAAATGTTATGCTTGCAACAGTTTTTAGCACTCCTTTCTAAATCGCCTATCTACAGTATCTGAACCCTTCGATTAAGAGCTTTTATGTAAGGAATGGTCATTTGTGGCATATTTGTAATAATTGTATCGCATGGGATAAACATGTTCATTTAGACATTGAGTGCATTCCCTACCAATAAAAAAACGACATAGAGCAAGTAACAGCAAGAAAATAAAGAAATAAAATATAAGTATTGAGCAAACCATAAGGTTGAAAAGATCAATGCAACAGGGGAATCAAATCACAGGAAAGAGTTCAAAATGGGTCGTGTTGATTGGGGACATCAAGTCACAGGAAAGAGGTGACAATGGGTCATGTGTCGATTGGGGGCATCAACTCACAGGAAAGAGGTGAAAATGGGTCATGTGTCGATTGGGGACATCAACTCACAGGAAAGAGGTGAAAATGGGTCATGTGTCGATTGGGGACATCAACTCACAGGAAAGAGGTGAAAAT
>JAVFBZ010139664.1:0-11579 GCA_032466195.1 Katharina tunicata
GATCAAACTTGTAAACGCGTTTTTCTCAAAACATCATATTTGGACATAGACAGTTCTGGTTCTAAGCCCTCGAAATGCACCGAACATAAACATGAAATGATGTACATATTTCAATTTGAGTTTCTCGAACTCCTCGGTTTAAGGTCCAGTTCATAAATATCAGCGAATGGTTAAAGTGATTAAAAATTAAATAATAAAAATATAAATTTATGCCGAATTGTCACATGTAAATTCGCTAAGACTATACACATGAATGTAAAAGCAATAAGCACATTCGCTTTAATATATAGCAGTTTGTTCGTTTTTTTTTCGCTAAATGTTGGTACAAATGCCATTTCTGTATTGCATTTCATTCGATCGATAATTTTTGTCATTTATGTAAATAGTATTTATTACAGACATTGAATTTCTTGCAATACTGATGTAAGGATGAGCAAAATGGATTTTCTATACTGTTAATGTACATTTGGTAGATACAAGTCATTTTTATGGATCTGAGAAATACCTTTCGCGAAAAAGTTGATAGAATAAAGAGATTTGGGTTTATTACTCATCTTTACCTTTTTGCAGTCGCAAACGCAAGCATTTGTTTTTACATCTTCTAAATATATGCCTCTATGACTATATATATAAAACAGTGGCACAAAATTCAAATCTGGTACGTTAATTCTTGCTAACAATGAAAAGGTATTCGTGAATGTAGAAGACAGTAATTATATGGACACATTCACCTAAATGGATGTGAAGTGATCTCAGTATTCTTCAATAACTGATAATGGTATAATAAAGCGCAAATATATTAACTTTGCCAAAATGGCTGTTCTCTATGAAATTTCTCATAGACGTGATTTCAAAGGCAGCTTATTTTCACGAAAGGTCCACCAACTGCTGGCGATACCTATCCAATGTATGAGGATGTAGGCAATGAGTTAGACAATACACCAGTCGGATAACCAGTCTAATGCAGTGCTATCCATTTTTGAGCAGGCTGAACGCTGTTGTCATGGTTAAAACAAAGGGTTTCCCTCTGCGTAAGGTCCTTTTCTCGCATAAAGATCAAAATATAAAGTCCCTTTTAAATACATAACATAGATCCAATCCACTCAAGTTCATTTGACAAAAACACGTCATTTCTGTCGTCTGCTCTAGCACGCGCCATGTCTCAGACTGAGGTCATCAATGGCGATGTCACCACGGTATGACTGTCCAGCTTCGCCTTCTAAAACAATCTGCGGAAAAAAAGAAGAAAAAAAAATCATGTAAGAAATTTATGAAAAGCATAGAAAGAAAAACATGGCGGAATTTCAAAACCTCTAGAAACCAAATTATAAGAATATTGTTTGTGTCCAATGTGCTAATAATTTCTCACGTCATAGCAATTGCCAAAGTTTTTACTATTAACAGGATAGGCATACAGTAAAAGTGTATCTGGCCAGATCGTAAGAAGTGATAAAATGCTGATAATGCTGATTTAAATCACAATTTAAAGCACGATACAAACTATATATTACGCATGTTCAGTGATTAGATTTAAGGGCATGGCGATTCCGACTCATTGTAAAATAAAATATATAGCATTTTTTTCATTGTATAATGCAGGCTACCGACTCTATTCAGTTCATTTGTTTTGTTTAATTCGGCTTTTACGCTGTTCGAAAAAAGATGTCGGCGTGTCAGCTAAATCGGCAAAGGAAATCATCATGTGACACTACAATATTGTTTTTTTTCAGACACATACGTAATATAAAATATACTTACCCTGAAAGGTGAGTGAGAATAGTTAATACTGAGATGTTGTTTCGTCCACGTGTCCCCTTTCTCTCCTTCCAATTGTAATATTTCAGTTTCCTGGCCAGTTTCTGAGACCACCTTAATCCTAAGCGCCTCTATGTGCATTCCGTACATGTGATACCAGAAACTGAAACAGTAGCCCTGGGAACGAGGTAGAATTATTGGAGAAATCAAACTGGCCTTTTCTCCTTTTATTCTTGGTGCCGATGTTTCGATGTAAATATAATATCCTATAAGAAATAAACAATAAAGTTATCAAAACATAAAAAAACCCGTCTGAATGGCGATTTACAGATTAAAATTACTCAGTTCAAATATTTCGTTGATATATTAAAAACCAACTCGTTTTCTTGCCAGAAGCTTCTGTAGTAAATTGAACATAGACATATGAGCCTTGGTACATGGATTTTAACACATTTAAAATTTGCAGAATACTGATTGATATAAAAATAATAATTCGTTTTGAAGGACCCTTCTTTTTTTTTAAACGGCAATAATAAACAAAACTCAAAGTTTTTTAATTTTCTACTCGAGATAGGCCTACATGTACTATAATAGTAACATAATCCCTGAAAAAATTGGACTTAACCTTACTGTTTAATCTATATTCAACCAAATTGAACGGGTGGTTGGGCGTATAGCGTATGTTCTTTGAGCTAAGGGGCATCAGGAAGCCGATTTGTTGGGGTGTCCGGTTTTTCGTCATGTAAATGTATTATGGTGTTTTCTGTGTTGTCAGTGTTGTTATGGGTAGTTTCCGCCACCCTCTGGACTACGACACCGTCATATGAGCGAAATAACTTTAAGTAGGGCTCAAAACCAATTTAACTTCAGCCTTATTTTGTATTCTGGAGCAATGCAAACAACTTATATAATTACCATTTCCTGACGTGTGGTCTCCTGTGGGCCCAGTTCCAGGAGTTCCCGTGGGTCCATTGTTTCGTATCCAATCAAAGTCATCCTGGATGCCATCTGACCAACCGCATAAGTCAACCTCAAAGTCACAGCCAATTCCAAATGCACCTGTAACAAATTGAGAATATTGAAGGTAACCCACTCAGCAAAAGCAGCCTCGTATATAGCTTGAGATGTTTGCGTCTTCATCTCCACAACTCAAAGGCCAGTAAGTCTTTAATGGCAGATATAAACCCTTTAGTGGATTACAAAACACGTTCATCGCATATAGTGGGCGTGGCTGACTTGTCTTACTTATACTTCATAGCAAATAGGTAGTGTTTTTGTTTTGTTTTTGGCGTTCTGTGCTGTGTTGTTAAAAATCTTAGTCAGGGTTAAAGAAAATACATTTTGACCTGACGTCATATACAACAATGGTTTAAACTGGTTGTACACTTTCGAGCAACCGGTCCCTGGAGGCAAACGGAGGGATATGATATCAATAGATCTTAAAGTAGATAATTCTACTCAAACACAAATCATTTGACTGTATGAAAATTAGGTAGGCCTATAATATGTTCCAGCGTCCAAATCGTATGTTAAATTGATCCAGCGACAATAAAATCGTTAACTGGAAAACGAAATAAATCCGCCATAGCTTGTTATAACGCTGATGGGCGAATATTGAATAATTGCATGACAGTGGAGATAGAATAAAAAAAAATATAAAACAAAACTTCTGTATCTCGTCTTTTGTTTGGTTGGTATTACACTCTCTGAGACTGACCAGATTGTTGTTCAGAAACTTGTACAGGCTGAACCCTTCTGGAAATCGAACCCCCGTCGCCCAGAGTCAGGCACCAAATCGCCAGCATATTCACGGTGGCTACCTAGACCACTCAGCTATCATAACATTTTGCAGGCGGAGATCCTTCCGGAAATCGAACTCACGACAGAATCAAGCACCAAATTGCCAACAATTAATGCTGGCTATACCTACACCACTCAGCTATCAGAAAAGTATGCAGGCCCTTGCGGGAATCGAACCCACTTTCTAAATAACACAAAACATATTTTTAAAAACTGTATGACTAAAAATATTTCTTACCTAGACAGGGTCCATCTGCTAAAGAGAAGTCATCTATGGCGATATCACTTCTGTAACCTGGACCTCGCACTGCTTCAAACGATAGCTGACAACAAATTAGGGAAATTGTCAGACATTTGTCGGCATGCATATTGTGGCATATTTCGTTATGGAGTACAAGCCATGGACATTAACAAAGACACTAGCAAAACGGGATGAGCTATTATTCGTCATCGGACAATGAATTGTTTTTCTGTTGCTTTTTGTGGTGTGTTTGCTATTTAGTGTCATAAAGTCGTTCATGATTGAATTGTTTCACAAAAAAAAAAAAAAAAAAAAAAATTTCGTCGCGATCTTTATTAACCTCTGTTTAAACGACGAACAGTCACGAAGAAACGCCATATTAAAATAATAAGTTACTTCAACTTGCTAATGTCAAACACATGACATTTCCCCACCTGGTAGGCCATGCTGGGTCGAATCTCTTGCTCTGCTGCATACCATCGCTCTCCCTGGTGACCAGAACGTTTCCATAGCTCCATGGTGTGAGTCCCTACGATAGCCTGCACTGCCAGTGACCCCATCTGATCACCGTACATGTGATAGTAGAATGATAAACACCTGACGTCCCCACCCTAATACAAGTAAACAAACACAGTGATTAGAATAGCAGCGAAAAACATAGTAACAATATAACATTTATAGGGTATGGACATTATTCTGGATAAACCAAAGCATAAGCATTCGCCCAGAAACATAACAAGAAAGTTAAAAACTAAGTTGAATACCTCTATACCACACTTTTTGTTTTTCTTTCTTTCTTTTTTCACTTTTTGTATTAATTAATTTAATTGCAAACAAACACCAGTCAACATTTTTAATTTTTGCAAAAAGCTTCTTATCAATATATGTATGTGCTGAAAATGTGCGCAATATAAGCCATGGGCTTACCGTCTACAATTATAAATAAAGTTTATATATATAAAAAAAAAGTTGAATACCTAGATACAGAGTTCTGTATCGTTATTAGTCTACTACGTAATGCGTATATAACTATACAGAACAGTACTGAAGATAAAGTTTGGCACTTATTGGTTTTAACTTGTCCAATTAAGTGATTTCCAATTATGTTGGGCAAATTGAACTTTCAGAGATATTTTATGCATCAAAAATGCGCACCTCGCGCATTAGTAACATGTAAATGCTTATTTTATTTGTCAACGAGGGTAGCAAGATGGCGGCCAAATTCGAAAATTTCCGTCAATCCCTCGACTTTTGTTTCGAAATTACTACCGCATAGCTAAACTTACAATAAGTACCTACTGCTCAGTCGCGATGCGCACCGGAAAATGTTGGGCTATCCATACAATTCTAAGACAGTGTCAATTTTAAGCACATTGGCAAGAAACTACGATTATTATTTGGACAATTGTCCATCCTTTGACGAAATCTTTTGCTACGACATTGTGATTTCAAGATGGCGGCAATTGTGTTGCGCGTATATGAAAAAACAAAAGATAACATGGCTTCTATAGTGATGAAGTGTCAAGTACATCACAGCTCATATCGGTTCAGTGTGTATTGCACACTTTTTTCACGTTGTAAATATGTGTGTTTTCTCTTCTTCTTCCGGAAGTCTCCATACAAGCTGTATTGTCTTTTTAGATTGACACCATAACGGAGCCAAGTTACAATGTGAGACAAACCCGCTTAGTTATGGCGCGAATGGTTCCATTGAACGCAGTCGCCAAAAATCTCAACTTGTATGTATTTATGTATGTTTGTCTGTTTTCTAGGATGGCTGATTTGTGCCATTTCGTGTTTTCTCACCGCGAAACGCAAGGGGCGAAACAGGAAAACACGGAAATAAAAGACTAATTTCTCCGCGAAAATTCGAGAATAAGAAATTCAGAAAACGCGAAAGTAAGATTACTAGAAATATAACGCGAGTGCCCTTTTGTGCCATCAAGTTTTCGTGGCGAAAACGAGAAAAACTTCGTGGCTAAATATTTCACTGCGAAAACGAGAATAACGTTTTGTGGAGAAAACGCGATAAACTTCGTAGCGAAAACAGGAAAATTCGCAGCGAGATTGAGAAAACGAAAGCACTATGTGGTTTGAAGGAATGCACAAAGATTGAGATTGAGGGATGGACAAGAAGCTGTTGACAGAAGACTCTGATAAGGTTGATCTGTATGCTTTTACATCCGACGCATAAGCGGTAGTTTATGTAGGTGTATGTGCTGAACCGCTTCAATTGATCTTCCTAGACAACCTGACCAAACTATGCATTGAACTTGCAGACAAGCGAATTCATAAATACAAATTGCAAAGAACTTTCGTTTTCTCAATCTCGCCGCGAAATTTCTCTGCATAGTTTTTCGTATTCTCGCCCCGAAAACTGCATAGCACAAATAGAGCAGTGACGTTAAATTTCTTGTTTTCTTGTTTTTTTATTTTCGAGTTTTCTTAACTTCTTATTCTCGCGTTTTCGCAGCAAAATTTGTCTTATTTTCGTGTTTTCTTGTTTTCGCCCCTTGTATTTCTCGGCTAGAACACGAAGACACGAAATGGCACAAACTAGCCACCATCGTGTTCAGTTCCTTATTCAGAGTACAACTGTACTTGCTTCATTAACAGACTTCAGACACATTGCATATAAGCTAGCTAAGTTTTCTGAAATGACCAGCCTTCAAATTGAGCTAGCCTTGTATCACACCGGCAATGCTTCTGCGATACATAAAATCACGAAACAGCTGCTGAAAATGAGCATGTCATAAAACGGCGCACGTTAGTAAGCCTGTCACACAATGCGACACGTGCTGTGCTACACTTAGAATAGGAGCAATGGTGACAAAGCAATTAAATAGGTTTATACAATGCGTCATAAATCATTTGGTGTAAGTCTGGGTTTTTACGTCATTGTAGCGATTCTATTTTGAAAACAATTATGATGTTATTTAAAAATTTTAACTGTCTGGATAAAAAACAACAACACAGAAACTGTTATGTCAAGATAAGATACTTTTCATACATAGGATACTGAGGGCAATACAGCTGGGGTTGTTTAACTCATCTGAAGTAAATATACTGGACTGAAAGATCCGTATTTTTAAAATTATTTCTTAAAGGTAAGAAATACGTAGCCAAATTTCAACTTTTTATTCTATTGGAAAATTTTAAAAGTGAAATAATTTAAATATTTTTTGTTTTGTTCAGAAAGTGACAGTTAAGGAAATGACCGTTCTCGCAACGGTCTCAGTCTGCAAAATTTCCTGAACTAGAATCTGTTCAGTATCAGAAAGTGTTATCCCAAAAAACGAAAATAATGAAATACTTTAGTTTCAATGTTAATAGTTTCTCTTATATTCTTGAATGTTTTGTACCTAAAAGTAAGAAAAAAGTAGTACCTATGTATGTAAAATTTGGTTTGAAATTTGAAGTTTTTCTTAACTTAATTAATACTAGCTAGGTAGCTTTGTGAATACGCACTCAGGTTTTTAGAACGTCTTAGTTGATGCTTTTGTAGTAGTTCAGGTAGGTGTATGTGCTGAACCGCTTCAATTGATCTCCATAGACAACCTGACCAAACTATGCATTGAATCAGACATGCGAATTCATATATACAAATTGCAAAGTACTTTCGTTTTCTCAATCTCGCCGCGAAATTTTGCTACGAAGTTTTTCGTATTCTCGCGTTGCAAACTTTATTGCACAAATAGAGCACTGACGTTAAATTTCTTGTTTTTTTATTTTCGCGTTTTCTTAGTTTCTTATTCTCGCGTTTTTGAAGCGAAATTTGTCTTATTTTCGTGTTTTCTTGTTTTCACCCCTTGTATTTCGCGGCTAGAACACGAAAAGACGAAATGCAGAAACTAGCCACCATAGTGTTCAGTTCCTTATTCACAGTACAACTGTACTTGCTTCATTAACAGGCTTCGACGTTCCATCAGATAATAATGACCCATTTCTGGTTATTTATTTAGGCAGGAAAACTATACGATTATGGAATGATTACTGACATTGACTAATGATTTGACAATTTCATCACATCCCAAATAGAAGAACAGTTAACGATCTGATTACATTCGGCATAAAATCTTCTTTAAAGCACGACTTTGATCCGTTGAGGATGCTACACGCATATTACTTGACGTATTTTGTTCGTGTCAAGCTTACTGCAGACACGATCGCATTAAGGATGTGTCCATTAACTATCCTGTCATGAATTGGGCCTGTCAACACCAAGATTGCGCACATCGATTCGCCAAAAACTTAGGTGACAACAAACAGACAGACATGCAAACAGACAGGCGGACAAGCAGACAGACAGGCAGACGGACAAATATCTTACCTCGAGCCTAGGTGATTTAATGGTTGCCACGTCTCCCTCCACTCTTGGGGCTGATGCTTCAATATACAAATATTTACCTAAAACGAATACAAAACGAATGTGCTAAATTTATAATTGACCAAGTGGATTCTCAAATGAATTGAATATTAAACAAACGGTTTTCTTGTAAGTGTGTGTTTTTTGATTGGTATTCACCGGTTAGTTATATTAAAAACTTTAAATACAAATGCTAGAACAAAAGCGAAAACCAGTTTAAACACTAATGTAAATAGACTCACTAATTCCAATGCAATCATTTGTTCCGGCTGGTATAATTATTTAGATTGACTTTAATGTTTTAATTTGCTTAATTGTTTGAATTTGTATAAGGTTTTATGCATAGTTCGACGTAAATTCGAACTAAATCTTTTGTCGATAAAAACTCAAATGCTAACTGCGCATTATCAATTTCAGTCATGAACACAACTGTCAATGAAAACTATAATGCGAATTGAAATGTTGATGCCAGTGGAAACATTTATTAACATTGAGACACCGACGCCATTTGACACGTTTTATATCATTGAATACATCAGGGGCTGTTATTAGAAACCTACCATTCTCACAACGGCGCCGATCACAATTGGGACCAGTATTAACTGTAATGGTTGGACCCTTTTGATTCCACCAATCAAAATCGTCTTCTGTACTTTGTGTGAAACCGCACAAATCGGAATCAAAGTCACATGTCAGAGATACCGGAAGTTTTGAACCGCCTGCAGGGGAACCAACAACAACTTGTTATAAAGACGCACAAAATGCGGGAAATGAAGTAAAGTACTTAGTCCAGGTTACTTTAATAATATTGTACTTAAAATTTTATCGCAAAAAAAAAAAAATGAAATAGATTTGTATTAGTTGTTATCAGAATACGTTCTTATTTCGTTGTTTACCTTCTAACAAAAATAAAAGTATTTTAAATAGAAATATATAGCATTGATAATTTCACACAGCCACCACTACCAAATATAGAACACAGAAAGCAACCCTATTATACCATTCATAAACCATGCAATAAATAGCATGATACATGCTAACAATGAAAAGCCAAAAGGTAAGAATTCAGTCATGCAATATAATATGACCATTTCAAAACAGCGCAAACAGAAATCGTGGTGCATTACTTAGTGATTTTATGTGCAAAGATTCAAAATAACTAATAAGTTTTGTGCATAACAATGTTATATTATGCTGAAAGCTTTAGACATAATAACAAAACCTTTGGCGCATATCAGAGGAATTTTAGGCAGGAAGCTTTTAAACATAAACTAAATTAACCATTGGTGCATGACATTAGGAGTTTAGGCGCAGGGTTTATCAATAAAACAATAATAATATAAAACACAACTGGCATGAAAAACCGCGTCACACAACATGAAACAAAGGGGTGTATACCAAAATCAGCCATGCTAGACAAAAACAATATTTTCAATAACGAAACCGGAAAACGAGAAATTTCAAATAAATCTTCCAGTATTTTGTGCACATATATATTCCAGGATCTTGTACACTGACTCTGATAATCGGTGATCTGCCATGATCTATTGCAAAAATCGGCCAAACCTCACGTGATCTCTTGCTGTGTGTAAAGTATGTTTGATGATTTCCGAGTGATTGCAAGCCTGTCATTGTACCTCTCCAGTGCATGGAGACACTAATGTAGAAGTCAGGGTGTGCGTGTTCTGTTTGTAGTCTGGAGTCGTTCATGGTGATAAAATCAGAAACATTCACAAATTCTCCATCTGGTTCTCTTTTTGGGGTGTTTTGTCTTGTTTCTTTTTGTCTTGCCTCTTTTGTCTTGGAACTTTTACTTTTCCATTTCATCTTGGATTTGGTGGTGTTACACAATATTGATTTATATTTTAATATCTATATATATCTCATTCAATTTCTCTGATGGTCTGATTTAGTATACGTACAGAAACGCTGAACAAAGATGTTTTTTGTTGGAGTAAATGCTCTTTTCCTATTTTCGAAATAATTTTATACATGTATAATAAATATTCCAAATTAAGTTCAATAGAGCCTGGACTGTGCGAACTGGTTGTTCTAGTAAACACACAAGTACATAGTTACAATAATTTATATAAATATAAACAATGTAAGTTGTGTTTTTTACTAGATTGATTTTTTCTTCGGCGTTTCACTACTTTTGTTTCTCTTTATGTCAAAAGTTGACTCTATGTTGAAATAAACTTATTAAGAGCTATTTTTAATCAAGAATACATACAATTAGATGAAGAACGCTTGCACGTAGCATTTAACCACAAACTAGTGCTTTATTTTGACAGGGATAAGTCACTTACTGCGAGAAGTCATTCATTGAGAAAACAGAACAAATTCATAATAGTAAGAAAGGTCGATTTTTTCTTTACATCTTTATTCGATTTGGTTGAATCACAATGCATATTTGTTTCGATCTCCCCGAAAACCGTCTTGCGTTTGAAGTTTAAAATATTTTCCTGTAGGATTATGCAGAATAACTATTGTATTAATAAATGCTGATGGTAATTTAACCTATAAATATAATCTTTATATATATATAACAAGTTTTGATAGAAATCTTATAATTAATATATATTCAATCTGTACACATTTATTAAAACTTTTCCCGAAGGAGTTTGTTATTCTCCAATGCAAAAACGTTTAATAATACATTTTTTAAAATATGAATAATACAATAAAACGTAAACATAATACAGTTATTTATAAAACAATGTAGACATTAACAAAATAGAAATAATTTTTCGTTTCAATAAATAAACAGCCTATGATGAATTTTAAAAAAACTCCTCTCCCAGGAGCGATACAGACTGAAGGGCAATACTATCAAGTAATTTCCATTTATTTTGATATAAAACTATCCCCTCATAATTCCACGTATAGCTCTGCTAATACCTTTTCGATAGTTCAAACTACCTTGCTAAATTATTAAAATACCTCATTTTTGGGTGATAAAACTAAAGACAAAAGTGCATTAAACCTGATCAGTGGAACATTTTAAAGGTTTTGTGCCACTAACTTTGTAGAATGGCACTCTTGCTTAGTTTATAGATGCAGTTCAGGAGAAAATACCTCAATATTATGTGATCAGATTCAATGTGCCGTTGTCTTTTTTTCGTTTTATTTGATTGATGCGTTCGTTGGCTTGAGGGCCTTTTCAGCGCCAATTTCCTTTATTGCTTTGAATTTTCCAATACACTGCAGGTTATATACTATTAACTACCAGCAGAATAACAGGCATTTAATACATGTATGTGACAAAATGCAATATTTTGAATCAAATGGACGAAAGCAAATGTATGTCTGCCAAAATACTACTATTACCTAGGATACTACAACAACAACAACAACAACTTCTACTTTACTACTATTTCCACAAGTGGCAGAGTCTGCAATTCACTAAAACAATTG
>JAVFBZ010139664.1:18620-43832 GCA_032466195.1 Katharina tunicata
GACATACTTCAGGCTATTTCACTCATATGACGACGTGTCCGTTCAATTATATATAATGGGTGCAGGAAATACAGAACATTTTAACGGCGATTACCAAGACGCCACAACAGATTTGCTTCCTGATGCGCCTAAGTTCAAAGAGCATCAGGGCACAGGAAGCTCCCGCCAATCAACTGCAACAGGTAATGAACACACATAACTAGTTCTCTAGGCCGCTTGTTATTGTTAAAATTATTTCAATGATATAATAATGCAAGCCAAAAATATTTTTTTTATTTTTATTGTTCCGTTGAATTTACTTTACTGCCCTCACGACACAATACATTTACAGTCTGGATGTCCTGTGAGGGCAAACTAGCGTCGCACATAGAGGCTTTTGTAGAGGCTTTTTTTTTAGTGAGATTAGAACAATGTCTAGTTGCGGTCAACCAACCAAAAACAGATCAGAGTTAAACCTCCCAAAATACCGCCTTGGGTAAGAGTTTCTGGGAACTTTAAATAGCGATAAAGAACAAAACAACTGTGACTAGTCGCTAGACAGCTGTATATTATAAGCTTTGGGAGTTCTGCGTCTTCCTCTCCTGATAAAGTGCTCTGAACGCTGAAAAATATACAGCTATTTTTGTCACCTATGTCACAGTTGTTTTTGTGTTGTTCATTCTAGTATTAATTAAATAACTCCAAAGACGACTACAGATGCATTCACACAGTGCGATTTCTATTGACGACTTCAGGAGATTCCCTTTGTTTACAGTGCTTTGATTGGTGAATATTTGTTTCAATAAATACCGACCAATGAAATGGCTGCTTATTTGGGGAATCCCCACGAGTCGTTAATACAGGTCGCATCATATGAATGGACCTTATGAGCACCTTACCAATATGAGACAAGTCAGTGTATAGGGTGGGACTTTGCCAAATTGAAGAATGGAAAGCAAAACATCGAAAGTAGATTCTTTCTCAACAAATAGTTTTGTTAAATATCAGCAAAGATAAATACTTACAATAAGACTCGTCTATAGAATAAGGTACAATCCGGCTCATCCAGATAGAGTCGTGGTCTCGTACCGCATTTCGCCTCTGTTAAAATACACCAAAAACACTATCTAAAATACAACAGGTAATTTAACAAGAAAACACTGTCGTCTTTCACATCTATTTTGTAGTTGAGTTTGTAGCTTGTGCATACATTGATTTCGTTTCTCCATAATGTCCTTGTTTTATCTTTGTAGTAGAATACAAATCGTTTGCATACAGATTTCGTTTCTCCAATGTCCACGTACAAGGTGTCTTTTATAAGTAGGCTTACATATTTTCAACTATCATGGAACTTGTGTCGGTTCCCTCTCTCTTAGTCCTACACAAGGCATCTCGATACACATTACCCAAGCGTACTGGTCTTTTTGGACATATTTTTCTCAAGTTTTCTCTGGCTCTCTCCGTCCGTTATATTTTTCAATTTTATTCAATTGTCTTTTCCAACATATTTTCTGCTTCATCTTAATCCTATATTTATTTTGTTTCCATAACCAAAACGTCTGACATACTGCCGGAAAATTTCCGTATTTCTACCGTCCCATATGGACAGTAACAATAATTTCGTAAACAACTCACTTCGGTATTGCATTCTCTACTGAATTAAAATTAAAATGTCAGTTTGTCTCCAGTGTTTTTAAAGATTTTAAATGTAACTTAGAAAAGATGTCCATCCCATTTATGTTCATAGAAACCAGGCACGTGGAATCTACTTGCATGCATACAGCCTGGTATAAGAACTACCCTTTAGGACTATTACCCGTATCGTTTTGTGCACATTTAAATTAATGATGGTACTATGGTGGAACAAACAGCCTTAGGGTGATGCTTAATCATGACATTAAACTGCAATTAAAAAAAATAACATTTCAACCAAATTATTCGCCCCTTACGCTCTGTCCTGTTCATAGCCTATCAAGAAATTGAAACTTTAGCCGTTCTTGTTCAGTTCAACACTCGTAATAGAAGGCGCGTCAAAATGACGTCCTGGTTATTGGCAAATAATTGTAACTTACCACATCCATTAGGATATCTCCTTCCATTAGATAATGGTTTTCCACTCCTGAAACGACAAGAAAAGGGTCCAGTGAACTATATTATCACAATTATAACTTCATTTTCTTCTCACAATATTAACTTCATTATATTATCACAATTTTTGGCATCTTTCTCTTCTCACAATTTCGAGATTATTCTATTCTCACAATTTTGACGTCATTCTAATCTAACAATTTTAACCTTCTTCTATTTTCACAATTTTAACCTCATTATATTCTCACAATTTTGACATTATTCTATTCTCACAATTTTGACATCATTATATTCTCACAATTTCGACATCATTCTATTCTCACAATTTTAACGTCATTCTAATCTCACAATTTTAACCTTCTTCTATTCTCACAAATTTAACCTCATTCTATTCTCACAATTTTAACCTCATTATATTCTCACAATTTTGACCTCATTATATTCTCACAATTTTGACATCATTCTAATCCTCACAATTTTAACCTCATTCTATTCTCATTATTTTAACCTCATTCTATCACAGTTTTCACTTCATTATATTCTCACCGTTTTAACCTCATTCTATTCTCACGATTTTAACCTCATTATATCCATACAATTTTAACCTCATTCTATTCTCACAGTGTTAACCTAGTTATATTCTCAAAGTTTTAACCAACGTTTGAATTCGTCCATCAATCATTCCTTCGTTCGTTTGTTCATTCATTCAAGTAATAAACAAATCAATCAATCAGTTATACATTTATTCTTTTTTTTCCATTCATTTATATGGGTCAAATCTTGTTTGCTTTCTGTGCTTACAATATGAGTTTAAAAAATACGCTTATAACGTTAACAAAGGAAGATTTCGTCGTGGAATATTTGCCGCCAAAGTTTGGTTTGCCTTTCGTCCGCTTAACCAGACTTAAAAGTTAATCCTCGAGGATTGCAACCCGTAAACACTTCAACAGGTGTTAATTTTAACTCGATTCTTTTACAAACAAACTCAAAATGGGATTTTCTTTAAAAACGCAAATCAACAAAGCAGTTTAGCGGAAAGGTTAATAATTGAATCCGCTGAATAACAATGTGTCGATCTGATTTCTTTAACCGTGTATTTTGAACATTAATCTCTATAATCTGCATTAGGGCGCTAATACGGGTGTTGTTGTACCCGTTGCTGGCAGTTTATACCCTTGTGGCAAAATGGGATAGTCTTGCAGCGGTCCTGGCACCACTAGAGTCTTTTCTTCAAAGTTTTGAGTACTGGGTCAGTTTATTGCCCACTAAACAGCTAATGATTAAATAATATTTCCACTTCACAACAAAATATATTTTATAGCTACAATTGTGATATGGTTATATAAATCCCCAAAGCTCCCGGCTTTGTGTTAGTTTTTAGTGTGTAAAACCCCAAAACCAGAACAAAACCAAAACCGAATAAAAAAATTAGGTAAAGAGACAGATCTTTGATGATAATTTCTAAAACAAGCGCTTATACGGGTGTTCTTATGGTAATCATTTTCACGAGGAAAAAATGCGTCAAATGAAATACGAATGTTCTTCATTCTTGTTCCGAATAGCTTATCTCAGGTAACTTCCGTCCCCTCCGTCGTCTAATTGAATTAACGGACTGTTTTATACAAATGTAATGTTTTTGTTACAACAGGGCTGTGTTCATCTCAAAACCATGCATCGCAATGATTTGACGAAGGTCAGGAAACGAAACACCTTTGTGATTTAAAGAACGATCCCCTAATATAATTCTGTTATGACCTACATATCTGACCCCGTATGGGGAATACATTGACAGGAAAACGATTGACAGGAACAATTTTTGGCGAGATAAAAATCTGGTAAAAATTTGAGCCACGCGACCCCAATTCGTATAAATATATAAACTGAGTCTTAACCTTAACTCAGGAAGGCTTTATGATAATACTTTACGGAATGTGGACATGTCCATACATTCAGGGCATAAAACTATTTGCAGGCTCTGTTCTGCATTAATTTGTATTTCTGTTTTTCTTCTCTTCGGCGTCAGCGAGCGATGTTTTTTTTTGTTATAGGCCTACATACACCAAAACACCTCGTGGCGAAATAATTAAACTTTTTGCTTTAAAAGAATTTATATGATAAATTCTTCTGAAGAACCAAAGATACAATACGCTAATTTGTACATGTTATCATTTTCGTAAAAACTTTGATTTGTTAGAGTTGGGTTTGGCGAGTAGTTAACAGCAGTCAGCTATTTGTTTTCCCAGTTTACACAATGTTCTATCCTCACTCGATGAGCGGCGCAAAGCTAACAAAGGCCTTTAAATGTGGCATACTGTGCCGTCTATTATTGTCCTAATCAGACGGCGGTTAGAGTCATATATCTATCACTTAATTGTCCGACTAAACAACTCTCTCTGTATCACATAAATAATTAACACATCCTGCGTTTTAAACACGGGTTTGAAGGACCCTTGTCGTATGTGCAATATTTCATGGCTATCCCAATGAGTGCTTAACATTGTATAGAAGAGCCCTGAACATACTGCTGACATGTTCGTATAATACATCTGCTTATCTCTATAATTATATAGACATTCAAATTTTCTTTCTCTTTACATTTGAAAGATTTTTTACAGAGCTTATTTATGTATAACAATTTGGTAGTCTACAAGTGATATTTTGTATTTGTATTATTTTGTAACATGCAGTTTATCCTTCAAAACCTTAGAAATCGCAGGCCTACTTTCTGGATGTTGTTTTTCTAATCATTACATAAGATATATCTATATTTTAATTCAGTGTGGATAAATTTGGGATAAGTCAACTGTGGTGATTGTAGGAGTCAAAGGATGGTGATTGTAGCACTATATACGCAGCATCGGGTGAGGTCATTGAGGTAATTAGCCTACGCAAAGGTACTTAAAATGGTCAATTATCGTTTTATTATGATGGTTGATAGGCCACACAGCCAAAGTAACGAATGATAGGCCTATAACATATCTCTAATGAAATCAATTTGTAAAATTTTCACACTGCACACAAAGATAAAAAGGACCAAATTTTATATTCCCATGCAATAAGCAGCCATTTTATTGTTTGTTGGAATAAATAAAAAATAAAAACCGATTAAAGGAACTAGGATGTGAATTCGGTAATCTTGTCAAGGTTTTTTTTTGCGTAACGGATGTATGCATTGGCGTTTTATAATCCGCCTTGATAAAGCTAGGTTAGTGTAGGGGTATTATACATGGTCATATTCGGCAGTAAAAAATGATGAATTTTGGGGTGTTCTGGGTTTTTATGTTATCTTGGACGATCGCCACATCAAGGCAGGGTTGTGGCGAGATCCGTTAGCGGTCATTCAATTTTTTATTACGTCAAAGAGATCTTTTTTTTTTTCTTTCCTATCTCGGCGATGCCGGTGCCCGAAGGGTACCGTAAGTAAAGAGTCAATTTGAGGGAAGGCCAGTTGAAATCCTCGGGTTTCACACCTCATTTTTTATTTGTGATTTTTTGTGACGGACATGTCACGTAATTTCTTTTTTTCTCATACCTGGGAAAGGAAGCGTCCAGTTTGAATAAAGAAAAAACATCAGGAAAAATTGCGCCTATCCTAGCGGTAGCTGAGGAAATTTGAAGTCATCCACAGCATACATGAAATGACTGTTGATTTTAAACTGGAAGCTATTAAATCATTTGTAGACTCAGATCTGTGTTCATAATATATAAATATTTTTATAAAGAGTAACCACACTGGTATATTTCGTCATATGTTTTTCATAACTATATAGAAGGCCAACCCTAAGTACTCCATCCGTACGGCTTTAAACTCCCAGCACACAAAATACTGAGTGCTCTTTCCAAAACGATGATATTAATGAAATACGTTATTGCAATGAATTTCGTCCAATCAGGGTACAACCACATTATGAACCAAGAACCTACTGATCATTGTACTCGTTGTACTAGCTTCCTATTCAGAGATTTTATATGGTAAGGATCAATCGTGAGCGTTATGCATGTCAACATTGCAGATATCATATATTTACTATTGTTTCAATTAGCAACTATCTCATTTCATGACATGTGGAAATATGGACTTTTGGCCGTGAATTGTATATGGTACAGGTAATGACTCACAATTTTTAGGCATTATTTTACTTCACTGTAGTATTAAAATAGTATATACTCATGGAAATTTACAGCCAGAAACAATGGAAAATATGCCATAATTATTCCTGAAATATGAAATTTGATGACAATAAGTGGATAGAGCTGTGTTATATACGGGTATCTATATGTTGTTTTATTAGGGCAATAACTTATTTTATAACGCTGTTAATATATTACGAAATAAACACAGATAATAAATTTAATGATTCACTTGTAACAAGCATTCCAACCGCCACAGCTTGTTTCTTTGTTAGTGTGGAATTCTGAGGTATTATGAACATAGATATATCTATATGCTTTACATAGACGAAAGTTGGCCCTTGTGGCAAAGCGAGTTAATCTTGCAATGGTCTTGGCACTACTAAAAGCATTTTTTGTCTATACTTTTTAGTACTGTGTGTCTAACGATTAAACCATATTTCCACTTCACAACAAAAAACATTTACAACCACAATTGTGATATGTAAAGAACTCATCAAAGCGTCACCTTTGTTTAATTTTCAATCCCCCCACCCCACTACCACCCCCCAAAATAAAAACAAAACAAAGAAAAAACTTTCACAAATAAATAAAATAAATAAGGTTTACAATCCAGCTTTCAAAAGTCAAAAGAAGCATTCGTTCAAGATCAAGATTGGGTTCCAAGTACCCTAGCTAATTTAACTGTTATCTATGTCCGGAAGGTTAGTTCTTAGGATTAAATTTCTCTGATAACAATTTAGTCTCAATTCATCACATCACCTACCTTCATTTTCCTCTGGGTACGACTCCCCGTATTCCAATGTTCTCGTCTCCATACGAAATCTAGACCACTGTGAAAAAAATAAGAAGAAAATATTTCTTACAACCACGTAGATGTATTTCAATTTTTTCAACAACAAAACTATGCTTTGTATTTAAAAAAAAAAATCCAAGGCTTTGGCTTAGTCAGGTCACTTAGATAAAAGCTGATTGAAAGTTATAAATCACTATAATGTTCCCTGGGTTAAATTAATCCAAAGAATCTGGCGATGACCAATAGTTTAAATTTTTTATTCCCAAATTTTTTTTGGCATCCGACGAGAAAAAAACAGTGGACGATTAAACTCTGATCCGCCTTCAACCCGTTTTCGCTTTTTTGTATAATATCCGGTCCATTACGTCTCGCACGTGCGTTGTCCAGGGCAATATTTGCTGATTGGTTGACTGTGGGAACGTGACCTGGTCTCGAGGTTACGTCACACATGGCGTCAGAGGGCTGGATTACCGAGGGACGATTGTTAAGTCGTCAGATTAAAGCGTCCAGATCCCCAAATACACAAACACCCTTGAAATGGCCCTCTGTCCGACAAGCTGCACTCCAGACAACAAATTTATTCAGAAGTCCACTGTTGTCCAACTTTAAATTCCTCTAGGAAGATCTTTCAGACAAAAAGGCAGGAAGTTAAGACAGCTTCCATTTCAACAAGCCTGTTTGCATAACGTAACCTGGACACAATGTAAGCGGTCAGAGTGGCCTGTCTCATCAGCCTGTTACATTCAATCACGGTAACTTGTCAAACGGACGCCGTTCGCTTTTAGCGCGGAAAGGTCCAGGCAAGTTTATAATCGAGGAAAGTTCACTGAAACATCTATTACCAGTTCTCCGTTTTACTTCCAAAACAGTCACAGAGCGTTTTTGCGACAATGGTTGATTCACAATTTATGAAAAGGTACTGCGAATGAAATTCTCAAAATAACATTTTCATAATGAGTAATGAAGCAAAGAAGTAGTAAAAAAGGGAATTGCACATGTTAAGAATGGGAAATCTAAATGTTTATAGAAGCTTGCCTGAGACCTGTCTTTGGCATTACGGTCATTTATTGCATTTCTAAAACTGCAGGCTATACATGTATTTTCCGTTGTATATATTTAATATTTATTGATTACACTTAACGGCACTTCACTTTTACAGCGCAATTATGCGGGTCTTCAGGTATGAGATTTGACAAATAGAGCTTCCGTTCAATGATTCAACGTGACTGTGTTTAAACCTTTTTTTTTTTACATATAAAACACATAATTGAGATAAAAATGTCAATAACCCATGTTTTTTTTATTAAAACTAAAAACAGTTAATAAACGGCTCCAACACAGTATAGTGTAATGATTCAATTATGTACAGGTGTTCTCTTACAGATAGCATAACACATGTTAATTGATGGATTGCCGAGTAGGCCTATCCGTCTCTCATTCCGGTATAGGTTCGAAACGCCCTGTCGACCTGAGGTATATAAATATGTAAGGGAAGTTACCCGGTGGATGTGGGGATCGCGGGGTGGTTTTTTTCTTTCCGGTTTCCACCATACACCAGCGATGCAAAGTCGTCATATAAGTGAAATACCCTTCGGTATTATGTTCGGTGTAGTCATGTTCAAACATTGAAAAGCGACAATCACGGTGTAACTAGAAGAAACTAAGGCCTAGTTGAAAGAAAAGTTGGTTGAAGGAAAGCAGGCCGATGTATATTTAATATTATATCAGAGTCAAGAACGTTATTTTATACAGGTATTCCCAGAGCCAGGTTAAAATACTTGGAAGAGTATAGTATTAATTTTGCAACGTTAAAGTTATCCATAATGACTGGGCAATAACTGTTCTGTCTTCTGTGTACTTTGGTATCAGTGGAGTTCAATAACGTTAGATCCTTTAAACTCTATTAAAACGTTTATTTTTTTTTTTTAGTATTTTACCTAAAGATTTAAATAAATTTAACACTCGTGGTTAAATTATTAAAGCCTCCAGCAGTATAGATCGTCCAATAAATAATATCATTTCCATGCTTTACAAGTCATAGTTTTGAATTATCCCCATATTTCTCAAAAAGAGATATATCAAGTATATATACTGTCAGGTTACCATGTTAGCAATGGGTCGACACGAAATGAAGGGCAGCCAGCGCAGAATGTAACTTCTAACAACAAAACGCCCGGGTCCCTTTAACTCAAAGTATAACGAAGTCCGGTTCACAAAAGTGGTTAGCGATGTGAAGGTACAATTAAGGGTATTAAGGCACTAAGCACAGTCTAAGACAACAGAGCGCGGTTGGTATGTGAGTGTTTTAACCGAGACACGACTAATAAATGACCTCGCCATGCCATTCCAACACGTTGTACACTAGAAATGTCCTCCACTGTGACCGCAATACCCTGGGCCGCTCAAATTTGATATTTCCGGAACCTTTGTTCTTATTACAGGTTGTGTACAGTGGCAATTCAGAAAGCGCTTTCTCAGTCATGAATGACATGTTTCTGTGGAGATAGAACTAAAACACCTTAACTAGAAATCCAACAACCCTCCAGATGATAGGCCCACCATTGTATAACAAGCCTTAAGTATAGGCCTATGCACATTTCGGCAGTGTTAACTAGGGTTCCTAATACAAGTACACCGCGATGAGTTTATTTAAGTTTTCTCAATACAATGCGTTAATAGGGTTTGGACGATCGGTAATTGTATATTTAAGCGATAGAATGGCATCTTTTGTTGACATTTATATGCTTAATTTTGCCATTATGGCAGGGAGTATTGCAAACAAGAAATCCGACCCAAGAGATTTAAGTCCATGGGCCAGTCTTACTAAACGTGCGAACCTTACGTCTAACTAAATTACAATGACGCCCAGCATTGCACTCGTTGGTCAGACTGACATTTTAAAAACAATATAAACACTATACCCACAATTGATTAAGGTATAGAATTATTTATAAAAGACATGTTCAAGGTCACAGAGAATTGATAGTTATAATTTCGACAATGGCTTTGCCCTTAGATCCCAATAATTCACACTAATGAAGCAAAAACACGACACTCGTTACCGATTTAAACAGAAATGTCTTAAAAAACAAATAGAATAGTGACGTTAACCAGACTAAAATATTCGTGTTAATCAAAGGAATGACATAAACCTCAGGTAAGACTATATTGTTAATTTTTGTATCGAAACTTTTATATAACCATATCTTCCAATGCCCTTGAGTAAATCGACCTTGAATATGTACTTTGCAGCAAAGAATCTATGACAACGCCCTGAAGTCTGTGATAAAGAACGACAAACTGAGTTGCTTCTAACTCAGAGAGGCTGTCCGTATACAATATGGTTAAACACTCATTTGCAATCCGAACTCTTTGTTATAGTTTATAAATCGACAAGTTTAGATAAGCACAATATAACCAGGAACACAGTTCAGTCTAGTAAAAAAAGTTCAGTTCAATGTAATAAATAAGGATTGTATTTTGTCTCAAAGCAGTCGGCCCAATAAATCATGGAGCCTCGTCGATTCGCTGATTGTCGAGGAGTTTTTGTTCTCAATAGTTCTGCCCTGTTTCAGCTAAAAACAGCCACATTCCGCCGCTAGTGTATAAGTGAAATTATGCCGAAACACACAATAAACATTTACGAATGAGAACAGTACATAGCGATCGTGTTTGGAAAAATTATACACATAATTTGTATTTATTTATTAATTTGATTTGCGTTTAACGTTGTACTCAGAAGTATTTCACTTATATGACGAAGTTGTGTTAAAGGTGACGATGGAAAACTAAAAGAAACCTCGTAGAAACAACCATGCGATCCCCGCAGCCATCGGATAACTCCTCCTATAAACCTATACGGTTCAAAGGGGGATTCGAACATATTCCTGGTATGGTGGCAATAATTTATATCAATTTATTTTTCAAAAGTATTAATTTTTTATAATAACTTCATCAACATTTTGTCATTGTCTTCACTCGAGATGCGTGTACGTTGACATAAACAACATCACTTTTATCAGTATCCGCAGGTGCTATTGTCTCCCCTTGGTTTGTCTTGTAGTTCAGCGAAGATTTGGCCAGATCGTTTACATTGACCAGTGTCCAGTTGACATTGACACGGTAAAACAAATCCCGTGAAATCCTTCCCTAATGTTTTTATCCCTGTCCGACTTTAGATCGGATATCAATGGATTGATGGATCATGTATCTCTCACTTATAAGAGCTCTTCGCGCCATCCTAACATGTTTATCTTAAATTTTTGTTTTCAAATATTGTCTCGGTTCTCCCGTGGACTGGTCGGCAAGGTGTGGTTAAAACCTCCTGGCCAAGATTTCAGTAAGTGGTCAGTAACCTGACAGTCAATAAGACTTGATCAGTGGTCAAATAGCGATCAACTTGACCGCTACCACCCTGAACAATCCAACCAGACAAGATATAGCATGGCAACAAAGCATGCCAAAAACTCGTATGCCTCAATCCTGTATCCTTAAAGTCACATACGCACCCAAAATTAGGATTTTTCAACTGATTCCGCATGCCTTGATTTTTACAAGATTTGATGTTTGTTCAAAAATTAAAATAGTCACGTTAAAATAAAAAGTATTTGTTGGGTACTAAGCTTGTACGGACAAAGAGAAATATAGCAGTAATTCGAATTTAACGTAAAGAGGGCTGGTCATTTTTGCTCAGAATGGCTTTGATCCAGCCGCGGTGAATGACCTTGTTTGTATGAGCTAACATTTTGAACCTTTTAAGGGGTGTGGCTAACACGAGTGATGTCGGTACACAAAAGTGTGTCTGACTGTGACAGCAGATTCACACATTACCAATTACAAATTCTGGCAGAATTTTCAGATTGTTTTACTTTTACCAGGCCTTTAAGCTACCTTTACCTTTAATTCTGGGGGTAGAATTAACGGAATCCCTCCAAACTTTTACTTTTTGATGAAAATATATATAATTCATGTGATTATGTGAAAACCCAAAATACAGAATATTTGGGTGCGTATGTGACTTTAATATGAAACGTTACTTCATTGGACCGAAATCTTAGTTTCTAAAAACACTATTTTATACACGGATACACATACTGGAGTATTTAGCCTAGTAACCACAAACACTTACTCGTGTCTAATTTCATCACCATACAAGTGCCCAAGGACAAAATATAGAGATTTTTTTGTTACTATTGAATATTTAAAAAAAAAGTTATTGTAGAGAAAAAGAAGCACTTTTCGCAGGAAAGGCGCTGGCGTTTCATGTCTATCAGCTAAATGATATAAGAATTTTCAACTTTCCTCACTATTCCCTGATGCAACACATGGAGTACAATTTACAAGTAGATCACTAATGTCACACTGACAAATTACACTGAAAATACATTCTATTTTTACGGGACAGTAACAAGTGTTTGATATTTGTAAGTGCAAGACATCTGTAATATCAGTGTAGTCTAGTTTTCTGTATACTATGGGCAGAGCTGCAGGACGGACTATATTTTCTTGATAACATGTGTTCAGTGTCTGTGAAGTATGAGTAATAATACATGACCTTTAAAATGAGCTAAAGAGACTTAGAGTTAAATCTTAGAGTACACGAACTTTTGACAAAAAAGTGGCTTAAGAAACGTGACATGGGCATAGGGCGAGAAATAACCGAGTAAAAAACAGTGATACGGCATTACAGGTTGACATAACACACAGTCAGTAGTCCCAAGCCTGCTTACACAAAGGAACAAAGTCTTACACACGAGGAGAAAACAGAAACTCTTTAGAAATCATTTTGAACCAAATATATACAATGATAGAACGTTACAGACCAGGAAAAGCAATGCATTTACTATAAGAGTTGTAAGGAAATTTTCTCAACAGTTAGGAGAAAGTTAAAAATGTTTTGCCGATGTTTAAAAATGAAATCAGTATTATATTAGCACAGTAGGCCTTTACTTACACTACATTGGGGAACGTCTTAGACCGAGTTGAACACAAATCCATACAAGATCCTTTGTTTGTTCAAGATTTTGTTCAATATCCAAACCATTGTGAGCTAGACGTGTATTTGTTGGGCAGACATTATTTGTTGTATGTCTTAGTTGGAAAAAAAAACAAAACAATAATTCGAAAAAGGTTTACATATCGCATACGAAAAGATCAAATCCGCATTTTGATTCGTTTAGCCCAAACAGCTACACAAGGAGACATGCTTTTTATAATTTGGGGAAGCGATGAAAGTTTAAAAGGGAACTTTCAACTATGAAATTGGAACGGAATCTCTTAAGTCTTAAGTTTTACCAATACAACGGTTAGACAATCAACTATAATTTGTAGGTTACCCAGAACAACTCGAGATCAAGATCTATCCGGAAATTTGTCTCTGAGAATTTATTAGAACATGGGACGCAATATCAGTTTTAATTAGTCGATATCCCTGTGCCAGTGTTATTACTCTTTACAAAAATATATTTGGCTAAACTGCCATGGAAAGGAACACTCAACATTTGGCGTCTTGTCGCATGCACAGAACAAACGTTTGGCGTCTTGTCCCATACACAGAACAAACGTTTGGCGTCTTGTCCCATACACAGAGCAGACGTTAGGCGCCTTGTCCCATACACAGGACAAACGTTTGGCGTCCTAACCCATACACAGAACAAACGTTTGGCGTCTTGTCCCATACAAAGAACAGACGTTAGGCGCCTTGTCCCATACACAGAACAAACGTTTGGCGTCTTGTCCCATACACAGAACAAACGTTTGACGTCTTGTCCCATACACAGATCAAACGTTTAACGTCTTAACCCATACACAGAACAAACGTTAGGCGTCTTGTCCCATACACAGAACCAACGTTTGGCGTCTTGTCCCATACACAGAACAAACGTTTGGCGTCTAGTCCTATACACAGAACAAACGTTTGGCGTCTTGTCCCATACACAGAACAAACGTTGGCGTCTTGTCCAAAACACATAACAAACGTTTGGCGTCTTGTCCCATACACAGAATAAACGTTTGGCGTCTTGTCCCATACACAGAACAAACGTTTGGTGTCTTGTCCCATACACAGAACAAACGTTTCACATAGTTGTTTGGTCATAGATTTCTGCCTTCAAAACCTCTGTTTTGACATTAAGTAACAAACTCTTCCGTCCTTAAGTCCAATAAGAGTATAGTGTCTATAAATCTCAACTTTTACGAAAAACAAAGACGAATTGTCTCTAATGGCAATTTACAGAAAAATAAATTTCGTTTCTTCTCTGGTATATTTAGATTACAATATATGTTTCCTTGGCCTTTTGGCTTGAGAAATATATCGAGAGAAAAGAACATTTGGTTGTCCTTAACATTAACAGACTTAGTTAAGTTAGCATAAATCATTACTCGACGTCGGTCTTTACCAATATAGAAACAACTATAAAGAAGACTATCTGTATACTTAGTAAACCAAGAATATTGAAAAGTGATACTTATTAATTACCTCAATAAATAATTTAAAACTTAAACTCAAATGTAAAAGAAGAATGAAAACTTACCGGAATTGGAAAAGCCCGGGCATCTGTGGTATACAGTGCGGATAAAAGCACAACACAAGACAATAGTAACATTCCCATCCCGGTGTAAAATCGTCGTATAAAATGACTTACTTTGTCAGGCAACTGCGAAAAAAAGAAACCATGGATGTTCAGTTTAATTTTACATAAGTCTTTTAATTAATAATCCTTATTGTTTCGTATATTGGAGCACCCTCTAGACATTTCCTTATCTATAGTTGCAGATATATGACAAGTTGAAAATAAGTCCAGCGAGTCTCTGTCTGGGTATCCAACAAAAACGTCTTGCAGTTATGGTGTCTCGGATAGAAGTGCGACGAACCATAGCTCGAGTGGTCCATATCCCACATCTTTGTTTGCTATTTGTCCCAGCCGGGCTTCCGTATAATCTCCATCGGTTGACCCCAGCAGTGTCTCGCATGCCTTGTCATGCTTTATCTTAATCGGAGCAATTAAACTCTACCTCATAAACTATCCTCGTTAATGACAATAGTTATTTGATCAGCGAGAGACTAAAGGCTAACAAGTCCTTCAACTCTTCTTAATATACAAGATTGATCTGCTTAAAATTCTTCTATTGTTGATTTTAGACAGAGAAATACGTGAAAAAATGACTCGTGTCCGAAACACCCTTTTGTTGTAAATCATGCGCATTGGACGCATTTAATTTTAACTAACTTAATGTACATATTTATATTTACTTGGTTAGAATGTCCCTTTAAAATATAATCTGATGTCTTTTTGGCTGAATTCTCAACAGCCAGATAAAGTTCGACAAAATCCAAACTTTTACAGGCCGTATCCAAACCCGATTCACATTTTAAAACCATCTAACATGATGAATAACAGATCGGAACACATGTCCAAAACCTGGAAGGGATAAAAATACCAAACCCCGTTTTATTGGTTTAGGAGCGGCCACGTTCCAAGTTTATATACAAATTATACGATTCTTTACCAGGATATGTCACAAAAATACTAACAAATCGAATCATCCAATAAACAAATTATGTGATTCTATAACAGGATATAATGCAACAGTACAAACAAACAATACGGGGCTGTTGACTAGCCCGACCATCCCACAGAACAAACAAGATATTGCGCCGGAAACAAACTAGAAGTTGTTTTAAGTTACTATATAGAAGTACAGTAGGATATTGATTGAAATCTGTTATAGTTATTTCATTTGATTAGATCTGCTGATGCAATTAACCACAAGTTAGTTGCGAATCCGGCCTGAATATGAATTCAGACAATTTTAGATTAATCGGAATTCTCATTTTTTCCAAAATGGTTTGGTTCAACGTCGATGATTATATGTCCATAACGGACGATAAACACGAACCCCAGCAAGTAGGTTGTCAGGTAAAATATCGTTATATGATTCATAACAATAATTTCCCTTTACAATAAACTTTAACACTTTAAACTATCGTTCTAATTAAATTATATCCATATGTAAAATGTCTTATTTAAAATATTTAAAATATGAATGATTTACCTAATTGGATTACGACCTGACATTCCTTTTAATTATCGAATACAACATCAAGAATACATTAGATTTACTTACCTTTTGAAGTATTGAGACAAACTATCTGTCCAACAATATATGTCCGTCATTAATAAAACACACATATGTACTTACATTGACGGGCTTGATTGGGGTATAATACAGTAAATATTATATTATTACTTTTATATAATAGAGTGTTCTATTAAATAGGTGGGTCTACCCACACGTGACATATAAGAGATAATACGGCGTGAGTTGGCTATTGTAAATTAGACGGATATATGTAATTCGGCATTCTCTGTGTGTTTATATAGTAATAAACGTTCTATTGTAGACAGACATGATTTAACATGGCTCACCTATTGTAGATTTGACAGCAGTTAATGTCCTATCCACTTTTCCTGATTTGGGCGGAGCACGTCAAGAAGTGCGTATTCAAACAGGTGTGAGGATTCGGGCTTTCTCTCAGGTCCGCGCGATGAAGTCACTTACTTCACTCCCAAGATCAATCAAGAGATTAAGCGGGCTTACTAAGCTCTCGTCTGAAATCGATATCTTTTGATTGGATTCGAGAAATGACTTATGAATAGCCACGCGCACATATAGGAAATACTTTTATCAGTTGTCAATGATATTGATTACGGACTTAAGACAACGTCACAGAAAAAAACATTCTATTCTCTGTCACGATAGAGTTTGGTATTTCCCTCTCTGTATAATAATAGGGTAGGTATTCAATGAGGAGCTTGTTTAGGTATGCTCTTCACGATTACTGCGAGTTAACCTACGACACTTGTCTGATGAGTATATAAATCTCCGCAATATACCGTCAACTGTTTTCGCAACCGCACTATGTTACACTCTACAAAAGGCGGATACACCGTGAAGAAATCTGCCGGGCAACTCACAACACAGGGTTGTTCTAATCACTTGCCAAAGAAATGAGGGATATATAAACAACACTGTCTTATAAGAGCCACAATTTGTTTGATATTCACAACTACTTGGCAAATGGGGGGCCTCGCCAAGGAGGAGTGTGGGGTAAAACCAGCCTGCCAGTGAATGTGCTGTGTGTATTTGTTCAATTCTGCGCGGTAATCTCTATAAATCTCCACAAAGCTCACTTCCTTAAACAATTCAATCAGCGGCCCCTAGAGGTGTACATATTTAGGGACGACTTGTAAAATGTCTCGTATATTTGTGACAAGACACCAAGCCGAAGCCTCAGACACCAAACAATTCACAAAGAACTGGATTCAAAGCAATTACTCAATTTCAGCACACATTATAATAAGTAGTCAAACTCGCCCCTTCAACATCAACTACCGATTAAATTTTCAAGAAACTAGGCACCTATATAGGGCTTTATGGGTAGTCAAATTTCAGAGCCGCGCCATGGCTCAGTTGTTGAGGGTTAGATTGCGGAATCCGTTTCACTGTACATGGAATAGGTTCGAACTCCCCTGTCGACCGTAGGTGTATATATAAGGGACGATTTCCGGTGGCGGCGGAGCTAGATAGAGAGGTGTTTCTTCCCAGTTTTCTACCAAATCATAATAAAAAATAATATAATAATAAAAATACTTTATTTCAGACACAAAAAGGTCCATACAAAAATAAATAAATAATAAAACTTTGAAAAATGCATCAGTACATTTACAAGAACCAAGTCATAATTTTATACATATTAATGTACGCCCGTTATAATAAAATATATACACCCGCAGGGAAAAATCGTCATATAAGTGAAATACCCTTTAGTACGACGATAAACACCATGAAAATAAATAAATAAATAAATAAATAAATAAATGATTAAATAGTCAACAAAAGGAGAACGTATAAGCACAATTGTAGCAAACAAGAAACAAACATCTTATATAAGAGGCATATAGAAGTCGAGACACTTTGAATAACGGATAAATTATGGATTAACAACTTCTGGCATATTTTCGGCGCAACGTTTCGGCCTTGATGCTAAGACCGTTAACATAAGATCATTGCTTGAAAACGGTCCCAGCATCTAGGCCGAACCGTTGCTCCGAAAATATACCAGAAGTTGTTTATCCTTAATAGGGCCTATCTTAGTTATTCTAAGAAATAACCAGTCAAATAGACTCGATTTTAGCGTACAGATTAAATAGTACATGTATATGGTTGAATGTGTCCACCTCGGCAAAACATATTAAAATAAGGCTAATTGACAGCCAATGACAGGTACGGAAAGAAAACCGATAATACATATATAAATCACACCTAAATCACGGTGCAAATTTGTTTCATGAGAGAAACAAGCACTGTCAGAAAAGGGACGCCCACGTCTCTTTGTACTCTGATCGAATAGTCAGGCTTGAAAGTATTGTTTGATATGTGACTAACACTTACTGGTCATCTGTTCGTCATCCACTATTTATTGGTTTAAACAAATCTATAACAGCTTAAGATTTCTGCTTTAGTCACTTTCATGCAATTCAGATTTTGTCTCAATAGTTTTGCGAATTTGTCACAGGAGGTAAAATCTTAACACACATAGCTCTGACGCACAAACCATTACACGCCGTGGCTCCGTGGTTGAGCGTTGGACTACGGAGCCCCCTTCAATGTACCCGGAATATGTTCCATCATCCCCCTGTGGACCTTAGGTATATATGGGAAGTTTCCCGGTGGCTGCGGAGTTCGCGGGGTGGTTTCTACGAGGTTGCTTCCCAGTTTTCCACCATTCACCGGCAACGAAAAGTCAGATAGTCGTTCTAAAAGTCTTCATATAGGTGAAATACTCTTAAGTTTGACGTTTAACACCAATCAAAGCAAATAAACAAAAACAAACCATTACAAGACACGGTTTGATATGCTCTTAGTCTTATAGATGCTAGATCACATTTATGCTGCCATAATTCGCACTGGACGAACATGAACTTTCCAACTTTTAACAAATTTAACACTTAACTCACTTTATATTATTTGGTTGTGTTAGAGTCACTGCTATACTGCTGTACTACACTACCATCACATAAGTTAAATACTCTTTATGCACGGCGTTCATCACCAATCAATCAATCAATCAATCGATATTATCGCATGCTTCAAAATCGCGAAAATGTCCAGCGGACATAAATAAACAGGAGGAAAATAAAACTAGTCTTAAAATTGTTTAAAGCATTGTTTTTTTTTAAAGAATTATTTAATATTGCATTAGCTTATCTGTTACAACACACAAACAATACGAATCGGATACAATTGATTTAAGTATAGCATATAAACAGGTTTTAAAAGAGGAAATTACACTTTTTACATGTTTAACTCCTGAAACAATCAGGCTCTTCATTTTAATTGGCCGCCAAAAGAGCCAATCATATAAACACAATAAAGTACAACGTATAACTTCTTCACTTCAGAAGCATGGAGATGTATGGGATGTGTCCATGAAAGAGGAAATCTTCAAAGTGAACAATGGTTTTTACTGTTTACACTAATTTTATTCGCTTCACTTAATGAATAAAATCTTCTAACTTAGTCTTCCTTCGAGTCAATTAGTTGGTTCAGTACGAAAACGATAAAAAAATGTTTTTACGAATTTTCAACTAGGTTGATTAATTTTTTTATTTGATGGGTGTATATCAATATAAATATTTTTTTAATATCATGTTCACGATTCTTATCATATATAATCTTAATTATCTATATAATATGTATTTTGACGTGTGGTAGCAGTTCAACTATTTATTTGTTTACCTGTGGTAATTATCTGTATTTAGTTATTTTCTTCATGTTATCATACCTGTGAGTCTGCTGTTAACCTGTTTACCATGAATCTCAGTGAACCATAAACCACACTCAAAGTATATTTCACTTGAGCATGGAAAAATTCATCTTCGCTAACCAAGGGGTTTATTCCGAGCTACTCTTCATTGAAATATAGATTACCTCGGAATGAAACTCTTGGCTAGCGAAGATTAGAAAAAATGTACCGTTGGGATTTCTAACCAATACTGGGTACAGTGAAGTGGGCTCAGCAGACTAGCCCTGAGCCACGGCACGGCCCTTTAGGTTTCTAAAACAATTGGTCCTGGGTCACTAGTCCCTCAAACAACAAATAAAAGGTATAGCAAGGTGACTGGTGTTAAATTGACCTTTTTGTCATTTCACAGTAACAACTGTACGCAGGCTTCCGTTCTACGGATGTATCAACATTTTCTTTCTCTGCATTTATACAAGAATGTACAATATCTTTATATAAACGGAGCGGTATACGCAAAGATAAATCAACTGAATTTTAATGGTTTTAAAGCGAAAACGGTAAACATTAAAGTGACGGGTGTTGTGAAAATAGGTGCAGGATCAAAGGCGGGCTGGCATGGCGGTCTTCTCTGTTAACTATACTGTACAGTCATACCGCAAATAGTTCCGGCATAGCAAAGGATTAAATAGGGGAAATTGCTTTATATAAGCAAACATAGGTGAAACGAAACAGTGAAGTCGAAAAATACAGAATAAAATGAAAGTCTAAGTCGGCAAAAAGGAAAGTCGGTAAATGTTGTTATTTAAATTGGGGGATCAACTTCGTTCGTAGTAAAAATGAAATAAATCAATCAAAACTGAAAAGGAAGGGGAGAGGGGGATATGATGTAATGATATCCATATTTTCTTTTTGAATCAGTTTGTTGGAGAGACGCTTGTGTTGAGCATGAAAATGTTTTAGCATTACAAATGTTAATTGGCAAAAGAATGTTGGGGGAAAATAGAGGTAAGGTCTTTGTTGGCTTGGGTTGATTGATTAGGGTACTTAAGGTTATTTCACTTATTAAACGGCGTGCAAGTCTGAACGACGCTGGCAACTCAGAAGACGAGACAGTACAGCAAGAGACAAAAACAGGACATCACAACAAATGAGCTTCCAAATGCCCATTAGATAAGAGAATGTACCAGGGCACACGAGACTCCCGCCCAACCACAAGCTGGAGGGATTGGATTGATTGGTGTTTAACGTCGTATTCAAGAGTACATTTCACCTATATGAAGACTTTGCGTTGCCGGTATATGGTGGAAAACCGAGAAGAAACCTGATGAAAACCACCCCGCGAACTTCGCAGCCACCGGAAAACTTCCCTTATAGACCCTTATAGGGGAGATGTACTGGAGGGATTGGAACAGATAAATATTTGACTTTGACCATGTGATTCTAATTTACGAGATTCAGGTCTGTAGGCGAAACGACGACTTAATATTAAGTACTTAAGTATATTGGGAATATTGAAATATGAAATCAATAGAATGAAACTAGTTACATCCAAAGGCAAAAAGACGGAAACGCAGACAATAGTCATGCAGTAACACGGAATCTATGACAATACTGTATCTTGGCCAACATACCGTTTTAAAAAAATAGGAACCGATATATAATATTGGGATTGAGTGAATGAAGACACAATTCGCAAACAAAACAGTAAACAGATGTCTTCCAGAACATAATTATACCAAATAAACTAACAATAAAAATGGAGTTTACACCCTAATTCAATCGAATGTATGGTTTGATTGATGTGAACAATGTGAACCATCTATTCTGAGGAACACAATACAGATTGTGTAAAGCTTTGTGTTAAACGCTTTGTAACTCCACCACTGCTTGTCTTGCTCACATCTGCTGAGACAAGTACACAAGCACAAAAATATAACAATTGTGTGCTTGTGTACTTGTCTCAGCAGATGTGAGCAAGATAAGCAGTGGTGGAGTTACAAAGCGTTTAACACAAAGCTTTCCAAAGCTGTATTGTGTTCCTCAGAATAAATGGTTATTAAAGTTCATATAACGGAAGAACGAACGAACATTTATCCACGTAAAGGCTGCAAATCTTTCTCTGCGGTAAACACTGGCACAGGCACTTTGAAATAGTGTCTTTTTTGTTTTTATCTAGATATTACACACAAATGTGTTTCTTGCTTTGGGTTATTCTGATAAAACAGTGGATACTAAAATGTTCTGTAAGAATTTTTTTTATTCTGTGTCCATCGAATACATTTAATTCCTTTGATTTGATTCAGGTTTATATTTTGCGTGAAACATCTTGCATAGCCTCCGTAAGTTTGGCGAAGATCTAAGGCTTGTAAAGTCATAAGCGCTTTGCTAAACGTACACCTTGTCTAATGCCAGATGTTTGTGAACGATGACTAAAGCATACAACCACAAAGCTTGTCAGATTAACAATATACACTCGGTCAACAATATTAATGAGATAAGTCCTACGAGTTCGGGCAAATCTTCATATATAAAACCCACAACCGTTAGCAAACACACGACTTTAACTGCGGATTCGTTGTTAAGAAGTTCAAATCCAAAGTAACCCTGATTTGCCTTTATTGGGCTAATCCACCGGAAAACGCGCCACGAACTCCTTGTATTGGGCCAAATCAGATAATAACAAATTTAGAAGAAAACGCCGTGTCCAAAAACCTGTTGAATTGTCGCGTGCACACCTGCATTTACGTCCGTCTTTATTTACCTGTTTATTTACGAATTAGTGTCCTTTTATTTATTTTAGAATTTATTTAAGCATGGCGCTTAAAATACACACAACAAATAGAAACAAACAATCCCCATAGAAGCGGGAGAAGATTAATAAAGCTTAAACGTATCTCTTCTTGGAAATTTGTCATGAGTGTGACAAGGCACAGATGCATTTACTAACCCTACTTTTATGAGATCTTATTTCAAGATATTTAAAGAAACTACAATGGATACATTTTTTATGGCTACATTGCAATGGGTTATGGTGACCACCATAAACGACGCTGGTAACACAGAAAACAACCACTATATCAAGAGTACAAAAAACAGGAACCCAGAACAAATCGGCTTCATGATGCGCCTTAGCTCAGGGAGCACCAGGGCACAGAAGGCTCTAGCCCATCCACCCGCTTTTAGTTTTATGAAACAGAAAGTCGTTCTTGAATTACTCTCTCATTCATGCACTCTTTGCATGTGTATAGGCTTAAAGGTAAATGTAAACACCATGGCAAATACAAAAATTAAAAGAGTGCAAAGTTGTGACCAGGGAAACCAGTTATCGCGTGACAGTACGCGGACATGTGGTGTTAGTTCTGTATTGTTTCCGAGGTTAGACAGGGCAGTTTATTTGTACTTAAAACCCGCAAGTCAAACACGCAATATAAAATTCAATTTGGACGATAAAGGAACTGTATATTTAACACGAGAAGTCAGGATCGCAGAAAGTTGATTGTTTCATTAACATGCTACTTACTATACGGTTCAGTGAAGTGAAATTTAATACATTTGTGAAACATGAATTTTGAAACCGTATTTTCGTAACTTTTACTGTACAGAATTTTGTTGTTGCAAATCGTCAGTCGAATAACTGATGAAATAACTTTATTATTCAAGACTATATTGACAGCGCCCACGTTTGATTTGTTTACATTTCGTCTAGTGCGAAATGTATTTCGTGATGTTCAACACGTGTATTTACAGTAACACATGTCGATACAACCAATGTCTCAACTTTCTAAAGGTATTTTATGGCTTCTGTAATATAGTGTGGCTGTAAAGGTAGCTCAGTACACACATCAAACTGTTAACTATTCACTACATCACGTTTGTGCGTGTTTCAAGACATCTACTGTTGATCAAACTTTTAAAGTTGTCTCAAGAATAACTAATTTAGCTCTGCTGTTGGCTGTCACGTAAACAAATCATTCCAAAAAAAATACAAAAGCTGTATAAACAAGTCATTCTTTACATGTTACCATGTATGTAAGGACAATAAAGTAACAAAGTCACAAGACTGTAAAGTTGCATTTTATTTACGCAATTAAGAGCCACTCGCATAAATGTGGGTAGATGCGTACGAAAAGGGCGTTTTTGGAAACTAATATTTTCACGAAAAACAGGACACAAATCGGCTTACTGGTGCCCCCGTTAGCTCACAGAGCACTACCTAGGCCATCAGGAGGCTCCCACTCAACAACCAGCTTTCTTATTGTGTAATCATTGCTTGAAAACGGTCTTATACCGAATATAAACCAGAAGTTGTCAATAAAATCTCAAGTTACGTTTGTTATTTCATCATCTATATACCTCTAAAAGAATATAGGCTATAAGTAGTTCTTTTTTGGCGGCGCGATTGTCGTGTCCAATCCCGTGAACAGTTCTTAACGTTCATTATATGACTTGCCACTGATAAGGTAATCCAATTCAATTTGTCGAATCCAAGAACACATTTCCACCAGTTCGATAACACTTAAATGTCAAAATGGGTATAACCTGTTGACATGCTACCCGGAATGAAAAAAAATAAAAGTTTCATTCCGGACTTTTAATTCATTTAGGACTTAATTAATTCCGGGTCGTGACCCACTTCGGTTATCTCCCTAAAGCCCCGTTCCCATAGCATACAGCAAATTTTCATCCGACCTGACTCGCTCCGCCGTCTGCCGATGTAATTTCATAAGGAATCTATTTTTGTCATTCAAAAATAAGGAATCAAATCGTTCTCCTTACCGTCGAGTCTTTGACTAAGGTATTGACTGGCCATCTTGTTGTTCACCTAGGAAGTTATTATCCCTCTGTGCTTTTTATAGCAAATAAGTGTATATCTGACAACGTGGTAAACAGCTTCTCGATTTGATCCGTTTTTTTGTTTATGCCTTTTACGGCTTCAAAATGAATCAGCTCTGTGACGATTTTTTTTCTCTGTTTAATTTAAGATCAGGTGGTATAGTAAAATTAAGGTGATTCACACGCTAGCGCACTTTTTGGGAGAAACAATGCCACAACAAGAAAGGCTTGTCATTACATCAGTGTTCGTATTCTTCTCATTTTGAGAAAGGTACGAGCATAGTTTAGTGTGTAACCTTGTGTGTACATTCTAGTTTAACTTCGCCTATATCCGGTTCCGTCCGTCACCTCCGATATTGGCTTTAGTGTATGACTGGCCATTTTTTAGTCCATTAGCGGTATATTTACCGCTGCAGGCAATATTTGTATCGCATTTAGATGGATCCTATAGGACGTCAAGTGCATTCGGCGCCAATAAAAATCGACATAGATCAGGTAACAAGAAAATGAAGAAATAAAATAGAACTATTTCGCATAACAATAGACCGAAATGACCAATGCAACAAGAGAATCAAGT
>JAVFBZ010139665.1:0-21698 GCA_032466195.1 Katharina tunicata
TACATGCTATAATACTTCCACAACTTGCAAAAAGGTGAGCATTATGCATGGTCGAAATTATGGGTGATTTACAGTACCTTTGAGTATGACGTTAAACACAAACCAAATAAATAACTTATAGTTGTAACTGTTTGGGTTAGCCATGTTGTTTTTGCATTGCTATTTTGTTATTGTCAAAGGAAATGGCTGAATTGTGGGCTATTCCAGAGCTTTTGTTGAATTTTGGAAAGACGCTGGCCTATTGTGTTACGCAAGAGTTACTGCCTTTGATGGAGATTCCAGGTGTAAAACAGGTAAATATTTTACTGTTCCTAAGTTTCCCTGCAAACACATTCCTGTATTCCCTACGTTTTTTTTCCTTTCTTGGTAGGTTTAATAGTTTTCGAAAGCCTTTAGTAAAATTTACAGCAAAAGTATTTCTTGTTCATACTTTTTTATATGTACACATTGATAATATATTTAAAAAATTGTCTTTACTTCAATATGTATCCGTTTTTTCGCAACCGAATCTGTTACATGAACATGCACGATCAGCTTTTGGACTGAAAATATAATAGAGCCCCACCAATTCAATAAGCTTGTTTTCGGGGCCACTCCTCATCTTGCTTTTTCTTATCACAATAAAACCGGATAAATTCAGCGGTTTTCCGCCGTATTGAGTAGAGCAGATTAAGAAGTGGATAATCCGTCGTCATATAAATGAAATACCTTTGAGTACAACGTTAAACACCAATCAAACAAACAAACAAACAAATCAACCAGTTGTTGCAGTTAATGTTAATGCTGTTGATTTTCTTTTCAAATTCTAAGGGCCGTGCCAAACAGTTACTACAATGTGGTTTTACGACCTTGACTGATGTGGCTCGCGCTGATCCTGATAATCTGGTTAAAACTATCGACAATTTCCCTCGTAAACAAGCCAGACAGGTTGTGGCATCTGCTCAGGTATACCTTCAATACCGAAAGTATCAACCAGTTGGAATACATTGTTTCAAACATTTTCTTTAAAAGCAAATTTAAATAAATTTGAGGTAATCATTTTGTTAAATTCCTAAAATCAGAAGATTTGTTGACTGAAGGTCATACAGATTGTAAATCGTCAAAATTTTAGCAGCTTGTAAAAAATATAGATAACAATTTATCTTGGTTAAGAACAAGTCAAAGGATAAGCATTGTGGAACATGCTTCTCTTCAAAGTTATCGTTATTGTTCACTTTTTCTGGCAATCTGTTTTGCGCATTTGCTCTAGCTCCTTGAACATTACTGTAAATCACCTAAAATTTAGACCATGCACAATGCTCACCTTTTTGTAAGTTGTGGAAGTATTAAAGCATAATAAACAAATTTAAGTTTATTGTAAAATCCAGATTCTCCTTTAACTGGAAAAGTGTTGTTTGACTCCCAGGCATTATTTTAAAGGCCTTAAAATAGCTTCCAAATATTAACTTCATGGTCAAATTTTTAGGTGATTTAGGTACTCTGGTATAGTTTGCCACTAGTTTGCAATCTATGGCCAGTAGGACCAATTAAACTGTGACGAAGCAACTTCTGCATGTACCAAAAAAGGTACGCAATCTGTCACCTTCTAATCTTGGAGGTTCACCCAGACTCATGGTTAACTAATCACAATCGAATGTATATTGCCTATGTTTAGATTTGTTTTTAAATCATTTTCAAATAAACCTAGTGTACATACTGTATGCTTAGATGTTTTAAAATCATTTTCAAATGGTACTAATCTGAATAAGATTATTAATGGTTATCTTGTTCTTCTTAATAAATCAGATCTATGTTTTTGTTTAATTTAGATTCTGTTAAATGAGAGGATAGAGGCAATGCTAGGTGAATTTGAAGAGCTGGTTTCTGTTCCAAGTGACATCTCTCTACCTTCTTCCACAGAGCAAATATGAAGAACACCTAAGATCTCCATTCAGTGTCAACAGTACAAGCTAAAGGCACAAGTTGAATATTTACCCTGTGGAAAGACTTAGGCAACTATTGCCATAGATTGACTATTTCAACGGTCACGCACAGGTATAAGCCCTATTCCAATTATCAACTATTGCCATAGATTGACTATTTCAACGGTCAAGCACAGGTATAAGCCCTATTCCAATGACCTCACCCAAATTAATAAAATGTCTGGTAATTAAACAAACAAAATAAGAGGCATGTATATTTCATTCATTGACTAAATATACAGATTCGCGAAAGTACCTGGTCTAATACACCAATAAAGTATTCAACTGGTTTGTCACTTCTGTATTCATTTTTAATAATAAATCAATTTATAAACTGTTATGTGTTACATACAGATGTAAATACAACTGTGCTGAGACAGACGCTCGACAACTAAAATCAAAACTTCAGAGTGTGAAGTCAATCGGAAACTAAGTGTAGAATGTTTAATTTAATTATTATGTACTGATATACCTGCCACTATAAATAAAGATAACTGAACTGAACTAATCGTATTATATATGATATATAATTGACCCATACATGTAAATAAGCTATTTCAAGCTATTTAATCAGGTGATTGGTTGATTGGTGTTTAGGCTCTTATGGCCAAGGCGAAACAGCCAAGGGCGAGTGGCCCTTTGAACCCCTACACTCGGCCGACTTATCTGTTGATCTGTGTGTGCTAAGCCTTACTTTGTTATATGTTTAAATAAAAAAAGATGTAAAGAAAATTCCATATATAAATGTGAATAAAATTTATATTGAATCCAAAAATTAGTTTAAATGTAGAACTATAGTTCTATAAAACATTGTGCTAATTTTCAAATATTTTCATAATGTTTTTCAAACAACTATATCATTGAGCTAATACTTCATGAATTTACCTACCAACGTGTGATCATCTGTTTTTCTCTGATGAAATGTGTGCAGTGTATATCCAAGTCCATTGCTGCTTACGACAATTTTTAATTTTGTTTTTAGAAAGCGTTTCTCGTTCAGCATGATCAGAAAATTGCTAAAGTTACATGAACTGCTCCAGGATAGAACGTTGATTCGTTTGCGCAGGTATACTGATGGTTTAAACAAAGACGGTATCATCGAAACTCTAATTAATAAACTATTTAAGACATGTATTACTTATATTTCACATCTTTAGGCGTTCTTTGGACTTGAACCAAAATCTTCTAAAGCCAGGTTCATATTGTTTTTTGAATTTTATCAATCTGATTAAAATTATTTGGGGTTAAATAATCCGATTTGATAATCTGAAGTCCTCTCACACAATCGAATGGAAATGTCAGAATTCACGATGTCCTGGTTTTCATTCTGTAAATGGATTGTGGTGCAGGGTTGTCAGTGTCGTTAAGGGTGGATTTCCTCATGACGTCATATTAGTGAAATTTTAGTAAAATAAAAATACGGCACAAAACCACAAAAGAGAAACAAAAAAACTATTGCTCCGATCACAACAAATAAATATGTAAACATAAACAGCTACTAGGTATTACTTGTGCAGACATATTTCGTAATATAATGATCGATATTGAGGTATATCATTTTGGGGTTATATCCATCATCAACTAAATGTAACGTAATGTAATAATTAATCATACGATTTTATTACTATTTCTTGTCTTGCCTGCTGAAGTGTCGAACGTCGTTGTAAGTAGACAGCAATTACCTGCTATCTAAAGACAAACATCGCTATTGCGCTTAGGGAATGATTCAACTTTACGACCAAATGCGTGGCAGGCGAATATTTGTCTGAACGTGCATTCGCATAATGCGATCTGTGATAACAACTTTAAGGGATTCCCAACAATAGGAGCCATTTAATTGGTCGAGAAATGTCATACTGACCAAAGCACCGCCAACAGTGTGGATCCCTTGAAGTCTTTACCACAAATCGTATCGTGTGAATATAGCTTTAGTCTTCATCTTATATTATCTTTATTAAAGCCTTATTTATTAAAGATATTTTCATAAGTACACTGTAGTTGAAATTCTCCTTTCGTGACGATAGATGAAAGCCAGAGATTATGTATTGATAAATAACCTGCTCCGGCTAAGTATTAATACAAAATCTGCGGCTTCCGTCTTTCTTTACAACATATACATATCTATTATTTATTGAAACGTCACAGGAAAAGAGTCTTACAACATTTCCGAAGGAAACAGTTACTAGGGTTTGAATGGCTATATTCAACTGTTATCTTACGTTGAACGCCATAGACTGTCCATGATCAGTCTATATATATATACTACATAAACGCATAATTTGCTGAACTAAGATTAACATTAACACCTCCCATTAAATAAAGATTGAAAAGTAGCATTTGGATTAAAGGTTAAATTAAGGAGGCCAAATATATTCGTGCTTTTGCCGTGAAATACACTTTTGCACAAGTTGGTATAGTGAAAGATGGTTGAGTGTTGCTCTTTGTCAAAACTACAAGCTATAAACAGAATGCAGGCTCTCTCCCTATAAATGTAGAAGTAATAATAAAACATGAGGGAGCAGTGAAACTGCAGCACTCCTCAGCCTAAAGAAGTTTTAAAGACAGGGAGATTGAACAGTTACACAATCTTGGTTACAACATTAGGTTCTACATGTACAAGTTAATGTGTGGAAAGTTGTTTTGGAATGGTTTCATATTGATAAAGATGTATTATTTTTAAGTTGACATCTTGTTTTTGTATTGAACAGTACCATTTTACATATATTTACACTTGTGTTGTTCTTTAACATATAATATACGTACATGTGTAGTATAATTAATACAATAAAATATTAGTTCTGCTTATTAAACTGTGGAAATACAGAATAAGAAATGGTGTGGAGTAAATAAAATTGCATTTACATTTGAATGAAATATAATACTTCTTGTGTTTCATTTCAAAATCATAATGTACGGTTTTTGCAGGCTTTATGTTTTGAGGCGTGCTATCACACTTCCTCACACCTCAAGCTCTATCCAGACGTAGCATTGTAGCACACCTTAATGTTAAATTTTTGCCGTTGGTGTAAATGGTATCTGCAAACATTAATGGGAAATGTGTCAATCCCAATTGTGCAACACTTTAATGAATATTGCAACATTGTTTTTTAACGTTGTTGTCAACATCAGTGAGTTGTTGCTAAATGTTGCACAATTACCTCCTTAAATTAAAATCAATGTCAGCAGTTTTAAAATGGTTTAAAGTAACATACGCACTCAAAAGTTCTAAATTTTGCACTATCACAGAATCTCATGAAAAATTGATATGTTTCTCGAGAAGTACAAGTTAGAGGCTTTCCAATAATTCCCACATCAAATTTGTAGGTTAAAGAAGATGTTTAAAATAACTAAAAAACTAAAAACTGAATTTTCTGTCAGAATATTATTATGTTGATGTGTCAATCAGCTGTCAAAACTGAGCCATCCTTAGATGTACCGACGCTACACCAAGTCAAACGTTAATTAGCCCCGCCCCCATCCACTATTCAAAATCTTAACTCATTCATCTAAGGTCATGAACCCAGCGAGATCAAAAGCCTTACTTGAGGCATACGAGGAAAAATGGCGGGCCTTCCTTACGATGAATTCGAATTATTGCATGGTTTCTCCTGGCTATTACTAACCTTCAACCAACTTAATCATTTTCATTTCAAAGTAATTGTTTGAGTTTATGCACTAACTTCAAAGTTGGTTAAAATCAAGGCAATCAGAATTTGTTGTAAAACCCTAATTTTGAATGCTTATGTTACTTTAATTAGTTTTTCCAAAGCTGTGTACCTCGAACGAGGTATGGAGAGTAGGCCCATACATAAAACGAGGCCGTATATATACCTACTTCGAGGTACTGTGCCCAACCTGAGTATATAGTTGAGGAATCTTACCCAGGGTTCAAAATTTGCGGTGGTCTGCTGGTCTGAGACCAGTACAAATTGTAACGGACCTGTAATTTGCGTCTGATGCTGGTGCGACGGGCTAGTGATTTAAATTATCTGTTGCAAAAATTGCCTGAGATCATGTTTAGTAACAATACCACCAACAAATTACCTGGTGGTGTGAATCAAAGATTTTCAGAACGAACGGTGTTTTCAGTCTGTACACAAGTTGAAGTCACTGCATTAGTGTGCATTATTTGCATACCACGCCGTTTTCGGTAAAATTTTGAAATTTTTTAAACACTCGAATATATCCATTTAGTTGAATTGGAAAAAAGAATGTATTTAGCAAATTTAACATTTGTAGACAGTCTTTTTCTTTAGTCATTTTAATCCACACAGAAAAGAAACTTCGTGTATTGTATGACTATTCTCGGACCAGTAAAATATTTTGTGGAACAGTAAATTTTTTGAGTTAGATTTTTAAATCGGTTAGGAAACTCGAGCGTTTCGACATGCGAGCCAAGATAACTGGGTGATCTAAAAACAACAACTGCATTTCTGAACCAAAATCCTCGCGTGAATTAAAATTATAGAGTTGACACAATCAATATGAAAAATAATTATATCGTTCTACAACACTATTCATTTGTAGAAAAAAATATGATTGTCCTAAAATTCAGAGATACGGGCGTCAAAGGGGAAAAACGAGCACAAATCTTGTTATTATTCATAGTTTTCTTCCATTGTGATAGTGGAATATCAGGGCGAGTACGAGGGAGCCGTGTCTACCCACGTGGGTTATTTCATAATAGAAACTCGAGGGGGGCGTGAATGGCCTTTCGTGTATTCTCCTGTAGCTTTTGACCATCCTATGCATCTCGATACAACCTCGAAGCCCCTGGGCGTAATTTGGTGAGACCAACCAAGGACCAGACCCTGGTCAGAGTAGTCACACCCCAAACTTATCCTATGAAATAAAGTATTTCTGCTGCTGAACATTCAGAAAGTTTTCGGAATACATTAGCCATATATGGTATTCAGAGACAACTTTATTTTTTTTAAATAAAACTAAATTCCCCCCAAACATGAAACTTGCAGGGGACCAACTTCAGTAGACAGTGGTTACAGCATGCAAGTTTTATCAAATGTCCTGCGTTAGTTACAGAGATAAGGTTTGGAAACGAAACGACAAAGTGACACATCCATCCTCGACACAGACGACGACGATAGCAATACACCTTAGCCAAAGGCTGAGGAGTAAAAATGTAACGGCAGTTTTATAAACACCTTGCTATGGTCTATTATTTGAGTATGATTTTTTGTTTCTTCTCCTTCGGCGAACCAATTACTGGCACTCATAACATATTACAGATTAACAATGGTTACATCGAACCATTACTACAACTATCTACTTCGATCATTCGTCAAGAAAATATGATTAGTCCTCACTTGAGGATAGTCATTACTTTAAAGAGACAAGAAAGCTTTAAATAAATCCAGGGAGATTCGTTAAAGTGGACATAAATTAACGTAAACATATATTTGGTTTGCCATTGGTTGAGCCTGCTTCAATCTAATGCACTATTACGGTTCTGTCAAACGCTGTGAGATGTCACAAAGTGTTGATAAATATAACTGGCTCTCTAAATGTTAACTTGTACGGATGGTATTGGTGATTGGTTTGCGCTTTTTGTATGTGGATATCGAACGCAAACTCATAGATGTAAGAGGGCTCAGTTGTTTAAAGTATATGAATATAATATTCATTGGCTCTACTCAACTCTAGATTGAACAGTGCTAATACAACCCTGGCCCTACGAATTCCAAGACACACTCATGATTTAGTGCTCATTTTAACGAAAACTCTATTAGCCCAAATACGTCGACAGGCTTGAATAATCTACAATCAATCTTGCGCTACTTCTAGTTGTGGTATATTATCGATGTGCAGGTGACCCTCGTCAAATCAATCAACTACGCCTAAAACTGTTGATTAAATCTCGGAACTAGAAGATAAAGTAATATAGGATAAGAGAAACTCCGAACAAGGAAGTCATTTTGGTATAGATAATATATTTCCACGTTTTGCCACCATCAATAAAACAGGATGGTAGGGTTATGAGCCGAAATATATTTTATACACCAACATGACTTCCGTGTTCGGAGTTTTTCTTACTCCAAACTGATCTATATGAAACAAGTATTTTAGCGTAGAAATTCGACATGTATAGCTGCAACAGACGTGTGTCAACAATCCATGACTCCAAACGTAGCTACAACACGTTCTATGCCCAATTACACTGATATATAGTGTCTTATAGGTGGTACTGCGGACAAACTGAAAGAACAAAATCGCTAACCTATGTACCATGTAAGACATGGTTTGAAGTAAATATTAATTTCCTCTGATTTTAACTATTTGCTATCTGAATTTGATATATTGTTTATAAAAGAGCCGAAGATCAGTAAATATGACAATATACATGTATGTCTCATGTTTCAAGACAATGGCTAAGCTACGCGAAAGCAATAACAATGAAACCAATCAGGAGGTATTGTTGTGCTCATTAAAGACAAATATGACAAATACTTTCGATACCTCCACTCTGACACAAAAGATATAAAAGGGATTTAACATCTTTCACAACAGCGACGAGGATGAGCTTTATAATATTTCAGTGCATCTTAAGCAATCCTTCTAATTGGTTATATTACTTATGCAATGATATGAACCCTTAAAAATCTGATACTTACAATTTAATGTCTTTATATAGCACGTTATAAGTTCTTACATGGTTTGTTTTGCTGTATGTTTAACAGCAGATTAGCAAATATTGAGTAACTGGCTTTTTATTTTAAATGTTATTCTGTTCAACCACATGTTTCAAATCAAATAATGTAAAACTTGGAAGGCATTATGTCACGCATTCTGTCATGAATTGTCATGAAATGGTTTTTAGATATCTTTTAGTATCCAATATGGCAAAATCTTTTCAACAAATCTATATTCCTTTATCAATGCACTATATATGTATCTTGCAAATAACCTATATTGGTTCCCGATAAATTCAAGGCTATCATAACTTCACGTTTACCGTCTGTCTTCTTCATAGATCGTCTCCAATATAGGTTTAGAATATTTCTAATAACTTATTCGCAAAGAAGCCTGAACATGTTTTAAGTAACGAGTAGTGTGGTACCACGACGCTTTAAGTTTGTGAATTACTAACAGGTTAAAAATACCGCAGCAAAGTACCAATAAATCAACGGTATTCATTATAAAATGCCAGAAGCCCCATTGATCTGGATGTCTTTATATGCGGCTTAGCCGAATCGTTCAAGGGACGCCTCACGTTTCCACGAACCAATTACTGGCACTCGTAACATTGGAGTGACATGTCTATACGAGTACCTTTTACATATCTACGATTAGTAATCATACGATTACTCCAACAGTCTACTAGCATGTAGTTTGGAGGGAGCCTTCTGTGTCCTGTGCTCTCGAAGCATATTGGCATCAGGAAGCCCCGTTGTCGTGCTGTCATGTTTTTCTTCCTGTACATGTGCTGTAGTTTCTTTGATGTTATCAGCGTCGTTTAGCATGGTTGCATCAAACAACCAGCCCTCTACTTAATCCTGCTAACGAAACATATGATTAATTTTCCATTTAACTTTGAATGGACAGACGATGGGCATAACATGAAAGGAACACGGCAGCTTTCAATAAACGCTGGAAGATTCATTGAATATCCATCATATAAGCTTAGCTCGGAGTAGAGTAGGTTATGAAATAAAAATCACCAATGAAATTACCATAAATTTGGACCCAAAAAAGATTGAAAAATATGCATGATCAAAACTATTATATTTGCTTTTATATTTGCTATTATAGGGAACAGTTCTCTTGTACAACTACTTCCATTCATCGCTTTGGCTGACTAAGAGACAGCCGTCAACGTATATCATAATAACGCATCAGGGAAAATGATACAGCACTGCTTAAATACCATACATAATGACACAACGGTTTAACTCAATAAATACAGAGCTATATCCGTATTTAGACTCTAGGCGAAATTCACAGATGTTTTTTTTTTCTCTTACTTTTCCTGGCCGAATGTGTTCTAAAAACGAACCAAACAATTACAGGTAAGTCGATAAAGATATCATATTGTGTGAATGGCGCGGACATGGTGTGGATGTGGATGCCTTGATGGCGTGGACAAAAATAAACGACACCCGATTTAGAGACTGGTATGACGTGTACCGTCCTGATGCACTCCTGGCAGCATCAATCTGCGGGAGCGTTAACTGCTGTCATCCTTGATGCAGTGTCTCATCCGGTCGTTGCTGGATTTTACGGGATGGTGATGCTGACTGATTGTCGTACCTAAAAGATCCAAATGTTTTGCTGTGATCTAGCTAGGAGCAGGTTGTTATGACGTCGCTACGCAATAAGTCTGCTACGTCATGGTCTCTGTGGGGTGCAGTTGCAGTTGGACAAATTGTGATACGTCGAACGACACGTAAGACCAATCGTGCTTGTCAGTAGAAGTTTTATTGGTCTCTTGGCGGGATTTCCAGCGGTTTCAAGCGATTGCGAACGCGTCTTGGAGAGACCCGATTGCGACAATTCCATTCCTGGCAAAATACTGTGCTATTATAGAAGATCATACGTCTGAAAGTGCGTACAAGTGATAATCATCTTGTTAAAATAAAGCCTTATCTCTGCCAGATCGTAAGAGATCTGTCACATTCTTGTTTAACTGATCCTTTCGCCGAAGTCTTACTATATCAGAATTATTCAGACCAATCCATTACCCCAACAAGATAATCCATCGTTTATCAACCAGAATATTCTCGATCTTTCTCACTCCTTGTCTTATTCGTGCCATGAAGCTGTAGCAATGTCTATTAATAACACGTTGATACCCTAGAGACAGGTAAAGTACTGTCTGTGTCTGGACAGATAATTGGAACTTTTAATTTTAACTATAGAGAATTTATTAAACGATAATGATAAATAACCACTGACCTGATGATTAATATCTCCTTTATTTACTTGATATTCTTATAATACTCACAAATTACAAGTCAATTATATAAATATTAGGTTCTTGTTCAGATACAAAGACGTTTTGTGTCCACCGTTGTCCGTCATTGAATTCCCATAACTAATTAATTAATCAATCCGAAAAGTAGGAGTTAACAAAACCATGTAATTTCTCACCTGTCATTGGTTATACAAAAGTTTAAACAGAACATATGTGTACAGTACGGAAGCGCACTTCAAACTGCATTCGCGCCTACCGTGACTTCACGACATTACGAGTACAGATCGAGCGTTACCCGTGGCAATCAATATGTCACTATATATTAGGTCCACTGGAGAGTATGTAGAGGTAAAAAGTTTTAGTTGTTTTAAGTATGTGTATAAACTGTTTTTGGCTCTAAACGTCCGAATGTATACTTGGTTATACGAATGTGTACATGTGTATAGGTGCCCTTTGATACAGTCGTGATTTAGAGCCAATTTTAGGAAAAACTCTATTAGCCTAAATTCCTCGACATGCTTCAGTAATCTCTGATCAATCTTGAGCTACTTCTAATTCTGATATGTCATTGATGTGCAGGTAGCCCTTGTCAAATCAATCAACTGAGGCTATAACTGTTGACAAAGTACCGGGACTAGACCACCAGGTTTATCCTTGGTATGCTATTAAACCAATGAATTCCTACAATTCGTTTTCAGATACTTGGTATAACTCCGCCATGTACAGAAATCTGTACTATAAGTTCATATAGTACTTATAACGATCTGAGTACTGTCAGAGTTAGCCTTGTGTCGGCAATAAGCATAGCACCATGTTACGGTCACAGCAATTTTGGAATACAATGCAGAAAAAACCCATTTATATGGTTAAAAGTACGTTTTTTTTTATATGTTTGCAAAATTAATAGTTTCTTCGAAACTGATTGGGACATAGTTGTTAAAGTATTTCATAATTAGGCAAATAAGTTAGTAAGAGTTGATTGTTTTATTGCGAGACACATATATAAGCACGATGTATTAATTCAATTCTTTATTTGTATCTTGACTGCATTACACAGAGATGTTATTTTATGCCCGAACCGATGTATTTATTAAACAAAACTACCTTTTACCTGTAAGTCCATATCTAAATTTTCATGTTTTCACTGTATTGCGATTAGGAACTAATGCACTAGATTTATTTATTGTTTCTGTGTTGGCTGAACTATTTAAGGATTACTTAACAATCTTATGGAAGCAAGTCGTGTATGGATATCGTCATACGTTAACAGAGAAACGAGACGGTACCTGACAAACAAGGGGTTAATAATAACAGGTCGATTTCGATTCGTGTGGTTTCTTGAAAATTTCTAGAAAAATCCGTGTTTGGCAAAGACGAAAACCATTGTAAGTGTTGCCAAGGGAAGCCGCCAAAAGCAAATCTATGCACGCGTTGTGTTGCCATATAGTTGTGATTATCTTCTTTATCGTCTATAAATACTGACTAAATATATCCAAATATTTGCCAATTTGTTTCCAGGAGAACTTCCACTAAATTGTATCCACAAATATACGCCCTTTAATATCTTGAGAAAATAATTAAGATTTGTCAATAATTTCAATCAATTTGAAACTTTTCCTCGATTACAAGTATACCAAAATTTTAGAGGCGTAACCTATTGTAAGTTGATATCCCACAAAACAAGAGAAAGCAACAACTTATGAACAAAAATGATCACCCGTTAAGAGGCTCTTATTGATCTTTATTGTCTTTTTCAACGCTGTAGTAATGGTTATGCTACAAGACTGTGTTAACTAAAGCTTACCTTCCGATCGAAAGCACACAATTTCTTGAGTCTGGTGTCTTATATACTTCTTACTAACAGTGGTATGTACATGTACAGCGTAAATAATAAATGACAGATTTCACTGACACAGAAACGGATAAAGGGAGAAATATTGGGTACACTTGACTTATACATTATTCAGATCTACCAAGTTAGCTGACATAGGTTAACATATGTAAGTTTGCACAACTTCAGTCGTTCATGTGGCTCAGCCTTTTTCTGAATTCTTAGAAATCACCGTAATGTTTCTTTGTGTCGCGTTTTGACTAGATCTGTTTTATCTTTTGATTAAATTAAATGAAATATTTGTAATCTGCACCATAATTTTTTGCTTATTTTTCACCCACGGTGTTTCTAAATCAAACTGAAAAAATACACTAATAAACGCTAATATTTGTTGAAAAATGGTCATTCTCCATTTATGCATTTTAAAAAAGAAAAAAACAAACAATCGCCTAATGTAACAACCAAGGCTATCGATTCAACGTTAGGATTTTTGGCATTCTTGTTTCCATAAGAACAAGCTTGAAACAGACAACAGATGTAAATCAATGCGTAGATAGCTGTCCACATAAATTGTCACATGAATTGAATCAAAAACGTGATCAGCAAGTTGATTATGTTACCTTTCTTGATGATAATTGATTTACGTCTTGCCAGTGATCCATTAAACTCGTCTTAGAATGGGAAAGTGCTTTGGTTTACACAAATATGTAGAAATATTTTGTGGTTTTGGCCATTAGCTCAAGTTTGTTAAACGTCAATATACGATGTACCACAATGCATGATTGCATATGAATAGACTAGATAGCATTGTGCCTGGCACCCATTTACGTCAGAAAAAAAAAGAGCACAATTACCAAGTACTAGATACTGTTTTCTGATTTACATACCTTTGCGCGTAAGATAGATATTCAAATCGAAGACTACGATGTTTCATGTACGTTCAAACGTGGCAAATCTATCTGAGAAATGTTCATTTTACGTCACAGACTTCTGAAATGTAAATGTGTAGTATCACTTAAGTCACCGGTATAAAGCGAAATCATTTGTATGTCACTGTTGTAATTTGCCAGACTATGTTTATACACATAAAATGTGGACAACTTTCACTATCAATTGGAATGACGACATGAGAAAGTCTGATCTGCAATTATATATTCCTTTGTCAATGTACCTCGGTGATCTCTTACATGAACTTATATCAGTTAAATCCGCTTTACATTTATTCCGGCCATTGTATTGCCATTTCTTTTGATTTACGGGGACAGTGATTATCTTTGCCTGCCGTGAATCAGTGTAATTAAATGGAAACGAAATAGAATCCTGGAAGCCATTGTTCAGTCGGCTAGTGAGATTTACTATAAATCAATGTAGACATAAAAAAAAACTCTAGTTCTTGTTAACTTCAAGACTATTATTGCTTGCCGTCCGTCTACCTCAAAGGTCGCCTCCAATCTACGCCGACAGATTTATTCTATCTGTATCAGCTTAATCGAACAAATCGGCATTGGTAATAATGAATGTACAAAGACATGACGACTGAGATGGATTTTCAACTTCTGGATATCATTATCAAACAAGATAATGAATGTAGTACAAAGGTGTATGTAACCACTATCCTTTAGGGTTGTAAATTAAAAATAGGCATACCACAGCATAGAGCTAATAAATCAATGATAGTTATTATATATGGATGAAACCAAGAAATTAAATCAGATGGCTTAAGATGCATCTTTGTAGGATTGCTTTTAGGACGGCATAACGTTCAATTAATAGTCAGTTTAGCAAGAACCAAGAAACCGAGTTTGTACCATTTAAAACAAGAAGAAAGCAAACTCGTCTCAAATGTATTTTATAAAATTGTGATCCGATTGACTATCTCCAGTATATGTTGACCACGAAATAATTATTTGAAGAAAAAAAAAACATTTAACTGATTAAATTCGCTAGTTTCTTTCTTCCCACATTTATTTACCTTTGGAATGATTTAGAAAATTGAATTAAGAATCCATATTTTGCGTAAACTGTGTGCGAATGATACTTCTGTACCATCGTATTTTTATGAGGGAGAACGAAAGTTTCAGATCATACATAGTCAACTGCAGTCCACTAAACACGGGCTTGTTCTCCCAACATATGTCTGACACTTCATAATGCTCATATGAACATCTATTAAGAACCAATATCACGATCTTTATAATAAAAATATTGAAATTTGACTAAACAGCAATGATAATTTTCGTGATGATGTCAAAAACATGAGAAGAACAATTTAATGTACACTTGCGTTGCTCAACAAATATTATAAAAAAATAAGATTTTAATAAAAAAATCTGTAATTATTATATTTATTTGCAATTTCCTCTCTTTTGTATCTCATCAAATCAGAACACTATACTGTTATTATATGGCTATAAGGTTATGAATGTTATTTAAGTGAAAGTTTGTAAACCTAATACATTGTGTTCTTATTTAAATTAGCAACACATCTGTGAAATATTTTGTGACAGCCAAACGATTGTCACATTACTGTAAATTATGGGGAATGCGTTTATATTGGCATTTCCTGTTAGCAATCCCTTTTATTTTACCAAGAAAAAAACTGCTGTTTTAATCGATTAAATCAAATACTAGCACTGTTAATATTTGATTAACTATGAGAGTAGCTATTGCAGATGTTTATGCTAAAATCGTTCGATTACTCCAACTATCTACTTTATCTACACTCATACAAGAAAGAATTCGTTCAGCCTATTAAACGGACAGTCCATCGTCATCACGTAACTTTAGGAACACAAAAGCTATAAATAAATGCAGGGAGATTTGTAAGTTGGTAATTGAGAAAGCGGACATACAATATTGTAAATACCAATGCCGTCTGTTATAGTTAGTGTCCGCTTTCCTCTCATGAACAATTGTTTCTGTCAATAATGCGAAAATCGCTGAAAAATTGTTGATAAATATACGTAAATCTTGCAATTTATAGGAATACAGATGACATTGCTCATTGATTTGGGTTTTTGTGTGCGGTTATTGGTAGTGGTAAGAAGATATAGATGTTTCAGGTATAGTTGTAAAAGTGCTTCTGTGCTCTTTATTTAAACTTGACCAATCTGAATACATCCTTGTGTATAAGATGTGGGAAAAGAGGCTCTTCCATACTCTCATGATTTAAGGCTCAAATTTAGGAAAACTATTAGCCTATGAATATCACCTGCTTCAAAAATATCAGATAAATCTGCATCACTCTAATGCTTGTATAATGTCGATATGCAGGTGATCCTCGTCAAATCGATCAACTACGCCCACAACTGTTGATAAAGTAGCGGAGCTTATTTCTGTAATATAGAATAGAGGAACTCCGAAAGAGGAAGTCAGTTTAATATTGAAAATGTATTTCGGCTATATTGTGCCATCACCAATTAAATATACAGAAAGAGTACATGTATATGTTTAAATGAGGTAATGTTCAACTGATGATGGCATAGTAAAGCCAAAATATTTTATCTATACCAACACGCCGTCCTTGTTCGGGAAATTAATCTCTGGAACCACTGGCTTATAGAAGATCCTGGCATTGCTATTAAACAATGCCGATTCTTATCAGGTTGTCCAGGTAGATAGAGATTTGACAGACTGTGCGGGATATGCGACTATGTATCAGCTCGAGTTGTTTGGGGTCGAAAAGCAGTATGAATCTGGCGCTTCGAGCTTGATTGATAGGTAACCCGACCTCAGACGTCGAAAGCTGATACACTGGCGTACTGATACACCGGCTTTCTGGCCCTGAATCGGGTGAGGCTCATAGGTATATGCTAAATGATGTTATTCAGGCATAAATAATGTGATACAATATCAGCTCAGCTCGATGTTGTGTAGATTAGGGCAGCAGAAACGACAATAGCACCATGTACAGATTACAACTATTTCGGACAAAAACGAAAGAACTACATTTGCATGATCAAAACTGTTTCGAAGCTTTTTGTTTTTCATTTGACAGGAATGATCTATTACTCAGCTACTTTCTGTTTCGTCGCAAATGGTTGGAGATAGCTGCTAAAGTAGACATTATCGTGCATAAGTGCATACAATCTCGCACTATTTGAATGTCTCCCATATGTAATGTCACCATAAAGTTTTTATAGTTGAGCGCTGTGTTTTGAATCGAGGCCAGATGTTTTTTTGTTTTAGCTTTTCTTCCACGCCCGATGCATAAACAAAAATTGATGTACATTATTACATGGGAGTACATATAAATATTTTCCTGCATGCGATTTTTTGGGCCCTAGTATTTCATTTGCCATTTAAACTTAGTTGAATTACTTGATAATATATATCTTGAAACCTGCCCTCTGACTACGGGCAGTATGTTGCGAACCAAAATTCATAATGTCATACTTATACGTCGTAATAACCCTGAACACGCCATAAAACACCAATGAATCAGTCATACAATAAATCAATCTCGAAGTCCATCCATTCGTCTGGAAAACGATTAGGGACTAACTTACTGGATTGTATTTTTTGCTGTTTAGGCTGAACTATTTACACATGACTTGACTATCGGACAGAAACAAGGCTTGCACGCATACTTCACGATATGTTGGCAAAGAAACGAGACTGTACCTGACTAAAGCGATGTTAATCATAACAGGTCGATTTCGATTCGTGTGTTTTTATAATTCCTTGCATATCCGATATTAGCAAAGACGGAAACCGGTATAAGTGTTGCCAAGTAAAACATCAAAAACCGATCTACTTTTTGGAAAATACGCTTTTTACTATATGTGTGATTATATCGTTCAATGCTTTTTAAATAGGGGTTAAATATCTCGCAAATATTTGTTAAATGCAGAATGTTCATTCTCCAATTATGTTTTCTTCTTGAGCTTCCAAAAACTGAAGGAAGGCTTTATATTGTTCCCTAATGGCATCGATTGAACGTTAGCATGTTTGGTTCTATTGTTGCAAAAGAACGTGTTAAGGACAGACCACAGATAACAGTTGTAAATCACTGTGTAGATATCTGTTCAGATAAATGGTCACTCTAATTGAATCAAAGCCATGGTCAACTCATTTATTATTCAATTTTTCTTGAGGACAATTCGTTTACGTATAGTCGGTGATCAGTTTACCTGGTATTAGAATGGGGATGCGCTTTGGTTACAGAAATACGTGGTTGTTATGTAGCGGTTTTACTCTCTTATCAGATACTATAAACACTGACTGTATGTTAGTAGACACAGTCTGTAAGCTTAACCACCATACGCAAACTAAAAGCGCCTAATAGATCGCCTAATCTGTTGCGCATCTATATGACTAGTGGATTTTCCATTCCATTGGCTTTTATTTATTTTCAGATATTTTACACCAAAAACAAATCAAAGTCCCAACTACAGATCATTGGTCACTTTTACTGTGAGAACAAAACTTCACAGAACACAAAAAACCAACGACCTCTGACTTGTAGTTGCCAGACCAAACATCATTCAGTCTGCGCGAGGGTTCGAACTCGCGAACTAGGCGAGTAGATCTGCTGACAAGAAGCATACACTGTAGAAGTGTGCTCTCTGGTCGTGGGGACCAAACGAAAGAATATACTTACCAAACAACAGAGACAGTCACTAAATGTATGCCTCGCTGTAGTCCCGTTATTTTAACTTACAAAATAAGTCTAATCAGAAATTTGTAAATATTGGACACATCTGAGGGAGTGGGCTTGTGTCCACGACAGGCTCATGTTTAATATATCTAGTTAGTCTCAAAGGAGTTTTTTTCTGGATTTTTTCTGAAACTTTGTCTAAAAATATGACATAATTCAACACAATTTGGATAGAAGGATATACGTGACACGAACATCTTTTGACGAAGTCATTAGCTTGATCAGTTCAGAAGACCAACCCCTTCACATAACCATGAGAACGTCACTAAACGTACTACCTTGCTGTAGTCTCGTTATTTTAACTTTTAAAATAAGTCTAATCAGAAATTATTAAAGATTGGACATAATTCAACACAGTTTGGATAGAAGCATATATGTGAGACGAACATCCTTAACTTCCGATCGAAAGCACACAATTGATTGAGTTTAGTGTCTTATATACTTCTTACTAACAGTGGTATATATATGTACAGCGCACATAAGAAATGACAGATTTCTATGACACAGAAAGCGGCTTAATTTATGTTAGTTGAATAAATTAGTTGGTCGTCCAGCTCAGCTTTTACTGAATTCTTAAAAACCTCTTTGTGCCGAGATTAGAATAGATTTGTTTTATCTTTTTAGAATATTAGATTTAAATATTTGAAATCTGACAATAACTTTTTGGTTATTTTTACCGACCAAGATACCGTTTTTACCGTTAAGTCAAACTAGAAAAAAACACGAATAAACGCTATCAGTTGTTGATTGTTAAATTTCATTATCCATTTATGCTTTTAAAAAAGGGAAACAATCCTGTAATATAACCTCTAATGGTATCAAATTAACGTTAGGATGTTTGGTACTCTTGTTTCCTTAAGAGCATATTTGAAACAGACAACATAGGTCAGATGTAAATCACGGCGTAGATAGCTGTCCAGATAAATTGTCACACTAATTGAATCAAAAACAGGATCAGCAAGGTTTTTTTTCTTGATGATAACTGATTTACGTCTTGCCGGTGATGCATTATCCTCGTCTTAGAATGGGAATGTGCTTTGGTTTACTAAAATATGTAGAAATATTTTGTGGTTTTGGTCACTAGCTCAAGTTTATGAAACGTCAATATACGATGTACCACAATGCCTAAATGCATGAGTGCATATGAATAGCCTCGATAGCATTGTGCCTTGCACCCATTTACATCAGAAAAAACGAGCATAAGTAACAAGTACTATTTACTGTTATCTGATTTTCATACCTTTGCGCATAGGATAGATATTCAAATCGAAGACTATGAAGTTTCATGTACGTTCAAACGTGGCAAATTTACCAGAGAAATGTTTCATTTTACGTCACACGCTTCTGAAATGTAAATGGGTAGTATCGCTCAAGTCACCGGTATAATGCAAAGAGAAAGCATTTGTATGTCACTGTTGCAATTTGCCATCATTGTATTTTTATACATATAAAATGTGGACAACTTTCACTATCAATTTGAATGACGACATGACAAAGTCTGATCTGGGATTCTGTATTTCTGTGTCAATGTACCTCCGTGATCGCTTGCATGTAGTTATATCAGTTATATCCGCTTTACATTTATAACGCCTCAGTTGTCAGACAAAAATTCAAGCGTTACTTTAAATTCCTGTATTGTATTTAAAGTCATTGTATTGTCATTTCTTTTGATTTATGGGTACTGATTATTGTTGCCTGCCGTGAATCATATATTCACAATTAAATGGAAACGAAATAGAATCCTGGAAGCCATTGTTCAGTCGGCTTGTGAGATTGACTATACATCAATATAGACATCAAGAACTCCAGTTCTTGTTAACTTCAAGGTTATTATAGCTTGCTGTCCGTCTACATCAAAGATTGCCTCAAATCTACGCCGACAGATTTATTCTATCAGTATCAGTTTAATCGAACAAATCGGCATTGGTAATAATTAATGTAGTACAGATGTGTGTGTATCCACTTCTCTTTAAGTTTGTAAATTAAAAACAGGCATACCACAGCATACTGCCAATAAATCTATTGTAGTTATTATATATTGATGAGTCAAGAAATGGAACCGGATGGCTTTAGATCCATCTTAGTATGATTGATTTTAGTACGGCATAACGTTCAAGTAATAGCCAGGTTAGCAAGTACCAAGAATCCGGGATTGTACCATTAAAACAAGAAGAAAGCAAAATCGTCTCAAATTTATTTTATAAAATTGTGATCTCCAGACTATCTCCAGTATATGTTGACCACGAAATAATTATTTAAAGAAAAAAAACAACATTTTACTGATTTATAGATTCGCGAGTTTCTTTCTTCCCACATTTATTTACCTTTGGAATGATTTAGAGAACTGAATTAAAATCCATATTTTGCTAAAACTGTGTGCGAGTGATACTTCTGCACCATCGGACTTTTATGAGGGAAAACGAAAGTTTCAGATCATACATACTCAACTACAGTCTACTACTAAACACAGGCTTGTTCTCCCAACATATGTCTAACACTTCCTAATGCTCCTAAGAACATCTATTAAGAACCAATATCACGATATTCATATTAACAATATTGAAATTTGACTATAGAGCAATGATAAGTTTCGTGATGATGTCAACAACATGAGAAGAATCATTTAATGTACACTTGCGTTGCACAATAAACATTATATAAAATAAACTTTTAATAAAAAAATCTGTAAATATTATATTTATTTGCTATTTCCCCTCTTTTGTATCTCATCGAATCAGAACATTATACTTGTTATTATATGGCTATGAGCCTATGAATGTTCTTTAAGGATACTCTAACCCCCCAACAGCTCAAAATTTGCGATTTTTTTATTATTGCAAATTCAAAAAGTTGAAATAGTGATCTTTATCCTAGAGCAGATCCGATAAAAATATTTGAATTAGAAGACCGTTAATTTTGATGAGAAAACTTGACTACATTATTTACAACAGTGGTGTTTGACAATCAATTAAATACAGGTAGCAACCTAGAGAGGATTAACAGTCTACTAGCCCATGCCCGCTGTGCATATACGTGTATCAACACTTTCCGTGTATTGTGTATTAAGAATGTTAGTTGGAACATGGAGTGTACTAGAGACTCCATGGTTAGATCTACGCTTGTCTCCATTCCCAGTCCATAAGGGGATTATACCATATTTAGCAGCTTTGGGTTTTTTAAAGTTGAGGACTTTTTTAATTTTTTAAAAAATAATGTACATTGTTATAAAAAAAAAGAGTATCCTTAAGGATACTCTAACCCCCCTACAGGTTGTTTTTACGTTTCGCCGTTTTACTTCTAAACTACTGTGAATTTTGC
>JAVFBZ010139676.1:0-21694 GCA_032466195.1 Katharina tunicata
AGACTCATGTGTCCTGGTACTCTCTTAGCCAAGGGAAACCAAGAAGGCGACATGTTGTTGTGTTTTTTCTTCGTTTTATCTCTTATAAATCTATTGTGTTGTCTTCTGTGTTGTTGCCAGGCAGGTTGGGTGGGATCCTCCTGTGCCCTGATACTCTTTCAGCCAAGGGAAATCAAGAAGGCGACATGTTGCTGTGTTTTTTCTTCGTTTTATCTCCTATAAATCTATTGTGTTGACAGGCGGGTGGATGGGTGGGAGCCTCCTGTGCCCTGATACTCTTTTAGCCAAGGGAAATCAAGAAGGCGACATGTTGTTGTGTTTTTTCTTCGTTATATCTCCTATAAATCTATTGTGCTGTCTGTTTTCTCTGTTGCCAGGCAGGTTGGGTGGAGGCCTCCTGTGTGCTGGTACTCTCTTAGCTAAGGGGAATCAGAAAGGCGACATGTTGTTTTGTTTTTTCTTCGTTTTATCTCTTATAAATCTATTGTGTTGTCTTCTCTGTTGCCAGGCAGGTTGGGTGGGAGCCTCCTGTGTGCTGGTACTCTCTTAGCCAAGGGGAACCAAGAAGGCGATATGTTGTTGTGTTTTTCTTCGTTTTATCTCCTATAAATCTATTGTGTTGTGTTATGTGTTGACAGGCTAAAGGTTGGGTGGGAGCCCCCTGTGTCTTGGTACTCTCTTATCCAAGGGGAATCAGAAAGGCGATATGTTGTTGTGTTTTTCTTCGTTTTATCTCTTATAAATCTATTGTGTTGTCTTCTCTGTTGCCAGGCAGGTTGGGTGGGAGCCTCCCGTGTCCTGGTACTCTCTTAGCTAAGGGGAATCAGGAAGGCGATATGTTGTTGTGTTTTTCTTCGTTTTATCTCTTATAAATCTATTGTGTAGTCTTTTGTGTTGCCAGGCAGGTGGTTGGATGGGAGTCTCCTTTGTCTTGGTACTCTCTTCGCCAAAGGGAATCAGGAAGGCGATATGTTGTGTTTTCTCTTCGTTTTATCTCCTATAAATCTATAGTGTTGTCCTCTGTGTTGCCAGGCAGGTTGGATGGGAGCCTCATGTGTCCTGGTGCTTTCTGATCTAAGTGGCATTAGGAAGCCGGTTTGTTGTGGTGTCCTATTTTTTGTCCTGTAAATGTATTGTGATGTCTTTTGTATTACCAGCGTTGTGGAAGGTGTTTTCCTTTACCCATTGGGCTGGCATATGAGTGAAATAACCTGAATTAGGTCGCAAAAAGGTAGGGGCTAAAAACTCGTCAGTCAGTACACAAAAGCAGATCATTGAAGGGACGGATGTTACCGGAGATACATGTAGGCCATGTGGAATAAGAATGACATTGGTATGCGATATGATTGGGACTACGTTGTTTAAAGTGTAAAAACCCAATGTTACTCGTGCAGAATAGAAACTCCTACGCAGTGTAAATGGGTGTATCTCATTTAATTGTCAGTTTGGATGGTTTTGTGGTGTGTAAAGAACATGAAGACATTTTACTGTAAGCTTGGGAAGAAGACCAGGAACAACAACAACAGCGAGAAATTCTAGTGATTTCAATATATAAAAGTCTTTTTAATTTTTTTGATTTTTTTTTTATATATATATTTGCCTTCTATGTCTTCTATTTAGGAAATTTTTGATAAGTGCAAAATAACAAAAAACAATGAAATGTTTGGATGACTCCATGTGAATACCCCTTAAGAATTGTTCAGAATTTTTAGATATTTAATTGTTCCCAAATCGAAAATTACTTATATTGTTGAGCACACAAATATACCAGTCCATGGTTTGCAAATTTCATTAATAAACCTTTAAAAGGTCTGTAAAATTATAAGCCAATGGTACAATCATATGAATCATATTAATTAGCCTCAATCTAAAATGCTTCCTTCAGATGCGCTAGTCTCCTTGTTGTCTATTTTAAGAATGTTACGAACTGTACTTGATTTTCGAGATATTAATGCAAATGAATTAATTTGTATGAAGCAGTGAAACAGTATGTACGTGTAGTTTGTTATATGACAGTTTTATTTGCCCTGTATTTAATATTTTACTTTTCTAGAAAAAGCAGATGAGAGTATAAGGGAACTGGAACATTTTTGTCAGAGGGTTGCTGATTAAAGAGAGATTGAAGAAAAGGTTTGACCTAGAGGTAAGATGGAAGTATGCCATCTTCGCTAACTAAGGGTTTTATTGCGAGATACTCTTAATTACAACCCTTGGCGGATCAAGCGTATAAAAGAAGAATGTACAGTGGCGCCCTTTGTTGAAGGAGGTGTTCAATTTTTGAGTTAACTCCCCATGTTAAACTTTCATTTAACCAAACAGAGTGCGCTTACAACTTTAAAAAAGTCAATATGGCATCACCCAAACTACCCGATCGATAAACTCACATCAAATTTGCGAAATATTAAGTTGTCGAAGGTTGACAAGAAAACGAACACAGATCTGTAACGATCAGAAAACATTTACACTGTCGCCCTTTTAATAAAAATCATTACAAGACAGTCCCTGCAACTTTCATTATTGACACTCGCCCCCTTTTTGACTATAGTGCAGTATTCCCGTAATGTACTATCTGATTGGTGCCTACAATTTCTGAAGCCAATCAATTGCGTGATTTTATATTCTGGTTTTATACGCTTGATCCACCAAGGGTTGTAATGTAGAATGTAGAGTACCTCGGAATAAAACTAGCAACCTGTAACGAAGATGGCACAGTGTATGTTTGCTTTTTTTCCCTTTGATTATTACTTATGTGATGCTCGTGGTTGGTGAGTGCCCTGTAGCACAGCACCTTCGAATTAATGGGCATCAGGAAGCCGATTTGTTGTGTACTTTTTTGGAGGGGTATGTGTATGTGTTAAGTGTTGCCATTGTCATTAAGGGTAGTTTCCTTCACTCATTGTGCTGGCCATTCTGTCATTTAAGTCAAATAACCTCAAGTATGATGTAAAACCCCAAGCAATCAAACAAACTTTAATTTAATTCTTCATTTGTTTCAATAGAATTGTGGAAAAACCATATTCGCAAAGGTTATGTTTAGCGTTTTATTTGTATTTTTCCTTCTCTTTTAAAATCTGTGGTAGTCAGTGAATTTTGTGAAACACCAATCAGTCAATCAATCAATGGATCAACCCTAGTCAGTTATAATACAAAGACCTATAGGGGCAAAATAAACTCTTCGTTAGTTTACAAGGTAAAACTAAATTCATATTATCAAGGATGAATACCATCATAGCTAGGCATGTCAAATTAATTAGAAGGTTTTTATTCGTTTATCTTCTTTCTGCTTTCAGACTGCTTCCCATCCTGAGAAAGCCAAGTTAAAAACAGGAAGTGGTGAAAAGGCAACGGACACTGCATGAATACGCCTGGCCTCAAAACCGAAAAAATAAAACAAAATCTAAAAAACAGTCGAAACAGGACTGTTTGGTTGAAGTGGAACAATTGTAGCTTTGTTAATTTTTGTATTAGGCCACTCTAATTTAATAAGTTGGATTACAGGCACATTTGATGAAAATCCAGAGGAAAAAAGTAATAAAAACCATTGAATTGTTTTTTTAATAACAATGTGAGATAAGGGTTTGAAGAGAGCAGGATGGGAGCTATGAACAAAAATCTGAGGAATGTTTTATTTAGCAAATTAGTACTAAAAATGAATCACAACCTCACATCACAACTTATGAAGACAGGTGTTTATATTAGGGGGCAGTAATCCAACTTACTTAATTGGTGTGGCCTTATACTTTTAACAGGTGCTCAATTCAAATTTTATAAAAAATAAAATCTGGTGCAAATACACAATGATTAACCGAAGTATAGGAAAGCAGTCCAGAACAGTTATTTGAGATCATATTATATATCTTCATAGAACAATAATAAATACGAATATTTTCATAAATATTTAAAAACAATTTAAACTGTATATGGTTGTTGACTTCTGTTGTATTATAAATGCGTACTTTTAGTGTAGATAGATGTGTATTGCTTAAAGGTGGCTTGTATTGACATGATAATACATGACAGTTTTTGAAAGCAAAACAAGATATCCTTTGTGAAAATACAAAGAGCCTGTTTCATGATAACTCAAAATATGTTTTTCTCTGTTTAATCCAAGTTGTCAGTTGAGAAAATATGTGCTCATTTGTTTCTTCTTTACACTATAAAATTAATAAATTAATAATAAATGAAGGATCGAAGATTTTATTACACATCACCTAAAAATCTATTGTGATTTACATCTCTCTAAATATTGCCCTAATAAATCCGGATGTTTTTACAGGCCTGTTCAACATATTGGTCTGCTCAACATATTGGTCTGCTCAACATATTGGCCTGCTCAACATATTTTTCTTATATTGAGTAGACTACCAAAAATAAGACCAATACGTTGAGCAGGCCTCTAGTTGCCAGTAGTATTAATTATAGGTGCTATACATTCTTTGGCATATTATTGACAGATATATTGCAGTTCGGATTGCGAGTGGTTTGGTGGGAACCTCCTGTGTCCTGATGCTCTCTGAGCTAAGGGGTATCAGTAAGCACATTTGTTGTCCTGTTTTCCGTCCTGTAAATGTATTGTGGTATCGTGTGTTTGCCCGCATTTTCTTCACCCACTGGCACGCGGTAAAATGAGAGAAATAATCTGAAGTATGGCGTAAAACCCCAATCAAATAAACCATGCAAACAGCAGTGCGGATAAAAGTTTCAAAGATTTGGCCCTACTGGAATTGGAATAACACCTTAAAATAAAGTGGGTCTGAGCGTATCAGGTGGACCCAGCAGTTCCCAAAATGGTGTCCTGAGAGTGTGGAGATCTATCTCGTTTCAGACATATTGAGAATATTATAGTATGGTTGACTCTTCTTGCCATAGAAGGTTTATCATAAAATACAAAAACAAAATCAAGTACATTTCCATTAAATTCACCATAAAAATTTAAATTCTCGACTGACAAATACATATCTGCAATAATTTTGGGGAATATCTTATTGAAAAATTCATACTGATTTATTACGGCTTAAACGGAAAAAATGAAAAATCCAAGACTCACACTTTATCTACTCAGAATCATTTACTAGTATATATTGGTACAATTCCTCATTAAATTTGTACAACCAGCCCATGACTAATTTTGTAAGGAATATTTTTTTAAGGCATTTTTTTAAATAGTCCAGGTAACAGGACTCACAATTTTTTACTTGATACATTGAGTTCCGGATTGCGTGAGCTATTGACCTACAAATCTGGGGGAATCCGGTGTCTGAAGAGTTAGCGGGGTGGTTTTTACGAGGTTTCTTCCAGGTTTTCCACCATATAACACCGGAACAAAAACTTAATAAGTTGTCATATAGGTGAAATACTCTTAAGTACGACGTTAAACAACAATCACACAAACAAAAAAATATGGGGGGTGGAGTTGACGTAAGCCTCTTAATTTCACTTCCTGAGAAAACACCTATCACTGGTGTGATTCTGTAATAACACATAATACACAAGTTTGGGGTGCGTATGTTATTTTAAAGAATAAAAACTATACCTGGTGGTTGAGATTCGGAATGTGTCGCAGTGCCCGGTATATAGGTTAGAGTACCCTTACACACCTTACGTAAAGAGGGAAAGGTTTTTGGTAGCTGTGAAGAGCGCGTGGTGGGTATTACGAGGTTTCTTCCCGGTCTTCAGTCATACAACGGCATACAAGTGAAATGCCTTTGAACACAAATCGTCAAACACTAATCTGATAAATTAATAACATATTACTGGATTAGTTTAGAGAATGCATTTGAAGGTATGTCTGTATTCCAAAGGGATGGAACGTTGCGGACATATTCTCGCCCTGCCCCAAGATAAATTAACTTCACTACGCCTTGAAATAACAAGTAAACAAAGCGAGGAATAAGTACATTAATTGGATAGACCTGTCATTACAGTCCGCCGACCGACACTTACAATGGTATCATATTTCCCTCTCATTCTGGGAAGAGACTGTTGAAATCTGGGAACGGTCCATATGTTCTTAGTGTTTCGAGGACATCATACAACCCTACCATTGATTTCCATACCTTAATGTAGACATTAATCAGATAAACTGTGAAAGAACAGTTATTCTAGTTTCACAAATCACTCTGTCTGTATGTATAGCTCTTCACGCTCTTGAAACATCGATTCTCAAACGTGTATAATTTCGGATATCAACATACAGAACACCAATGCATACTGTCAAGTTGCCATCACGGCAGTCGATTGAGTTCTGCATGATGACCTTTCCTCGTTCTCTAATTCATTGTTGTTTTATCCCTTATGGGACCGTATACATATCAGCGTAAGGCTCATGTACCATTTGTATAAAACGAAGGATTGATTCACTTCGGTGACGGACCTTGCATGTAATGACTAGGCATTTTGAATATAGCTGTCAACGTCATAGCGAAGTTGCTGACGCTTGACTTGATTAATCGACATATGAAGAAATTTCGACCTATAATGTTATGCTAAATAGTTCTATTTTATTTCTTCATTTTCTTTGCTGTTACTTTCTCTATGTCTATATTAATTGGCGCGGAATGCATTTGATGTCCTATAGGATAAGTTTATATGTTATACAGGTATTGCCTGCAGCGGTAAATATACCGCTAATGGGCTAAAAATGGCCTGTCATTACACTAAAGCCGATAATCGGAGGGCACAGAAGGTACTGGACACAGGCTAAGTTGAGCTAGAACGGCTCATGTACTATAGCTGTACTTCAAAGGTGCCGTCAAAGTATGATTTGGCACTTCATAGATTACAACTTTTTTCAGGGAGCAAAGTCTTATAGTTTCTCATGGGTGATTGTACCAACAAATTTGGTTTACTTAACTTTCTACCATTTTGGTTGTGTGAGAGCTTCTTGTGCTCTGGTGCTCTCTGGGTTTATGTGTATCAGGAAGGTGCTTTGTTGGTGTGTTCTGTTATCGTCCTGTAAATGTGCTGTGGTATCATGTATGTTGCCAGTGTCGCTTTGGGGTGGTTTCCTTCACCCATTGGGCTGGCACACCGTCAAACGAGTGAAATAACCTTACGGTCTTAGGGCGTAAGACCCCAACCAATCGAATACACAGGTTAAGACTACATGTTCTATCTTTGCCATCGGTGTAAAAGGGTTAGAACGATAGAGCAGTTGATGTCGAAAGGTAATGCAAGAAGCTACGAATAAAGTATCGAAATGGTAATTCTGGCTGTAGGCGGCACGAACTCCCGGCGAAAATGTCCAGAAACCTAACATTAAAATGAGTGCAACGTTAATGTGTAAAGTGCGAAGCTATATCAACCAAAAACCATGCTGATTTTCCGCAATACACCCATCCTGCGATTCCGGTATACTTTATCTAATATTTCTATAATACACCCATCCAGCCATTCCGGAATACTTGATCGAATATTTCTATAAGACTACATGTTCTATCTTTGCCATCGGTGTGAAAGGGTTAGAACGATAGAGCAGCTGATGTCGAAAGGTAATGCAAGAAGCTGCGAATAAAGTATCGAAATTGTCATTCTGGCTGTAGGCGGCACGAACTCCCGGCGAAAATGTCCAGAAACCTAACATTAAAATGAGTGCAATGTTAATGTGTAAAGTGCGCAGCTATATCAACCAAATACCATGCTGAGTTTCCGCAATACACCCATCCTGCGATTCCGGTATACTTTATCTAATATTTCTGTAATACACCCATCCAGCCATTCCGGAATACTTGGTCGAATATTTCTATAATACAACCATCCTGCGATTCTGAAATATTTTATCGAATATTTCTGCAATACGCCATCCTGCGATTCCGGTATACTTTATGGAATATTTCTATAATACACCCATCCTGCGATTCCGAAATACTTTATCGAGTATTTCTATATTACACCCATCCAGCGATTCCGGAATACTTTATCGAATATTAGTAAAATACACCCATCCTGCGATTCCGAAAATCTTAAATCTAATAGATCTTAGCTTAACGAACAAACGTCAACGTATGTGAGATTTTTTCAATATTGCTACAATTCCTCAATGGTGCAATATTTGACCACTGCTTGACTTTAGCATATGCAGGAGGAATTCCATGCATTTATACAGAATAAGATCGAGGATGCCCTTATGCAAATCTTTCCCTCGATAAGGTAATTGTCACAGGACATTTTAGCCCTTTTTACACTTTTTAGTCCAATAATTCCAGCACACTCACCGGATCCACGGAGACGACGGACCTAGCTAGTCTGGAGGTCCGGTTAAGCGTTGTTTGTTGCTGGCTATGAATAAAAATAATCTCGATAAGTTTGAATTTGGCAGATGTTTGTTGGGAGTTTGCTGTACGCTAGTACTTTAAGAGCTCACGGGCATCAGATTTACGATTTGTTGTGTTGTCCTGTGTCTGTCACTGTAACTAGCGAAGATGATTTTTGTGTGTTTGGCACCGTTAAAATAAAAGTACTAAGTACTGAACCTTTGGGACCATTTTGCTGTACGAAAGCGGCTGTGAGATTTTTCAAAGACCCCGTTCAATTTCCACTGAACTGCGAGGCTATGGGGCCTTGGTGATGACAGTCAATAGAAAACGATTCTTTAACTTTTCTTAATAATTACAGTCCGTTGACATCGAGTATTTCCCCCAGACCAGTTTAGAGTAACATAGAATAAGTTTGTTTGATTTGGGTTTTACGCCGTATTTCAGTTATATGACAGCTTGCCAGCCCACTGGATAAAAGAAGCGACACCACAATACATTTACAGGACACCGTAACAATCGGCTTCCTGATGCGACTCAGCTCAGAAAGCACCAGGGGCCGAGGTTATAAAAGTTATTGAGTCTACTCAAGGGCTAATTCCATGCTCAACTAAGTCGACTCCGGAACCGTGCTCTAAATTGAAGGTTATAAAAAAAGTTGAGTACGCCCACCGTGCTCAACGGAGTACGAAAACGTTGGATTCTTGAGCATGGTAGGTACCATGCTCAAGACCGTACCCAACGAGAAAATATAGTTGAATAAGGATTTGGATGGGTTAAAATGCGTTTTAACATACCCTTTTTTGATTCGATTTGGAAAATCAGCTCTTTATTCTGAGTCAAACTTGTTTTCCGTGACACGCAAAAATACTTTCGAAGCAGCCGACAAAAACAATGTAACATCTTACTACCTCCTTCACTGAAGAGCTCCACAAAAGCGTGCTCAAGCGGCTGAAATCTGCCTTGATTTTGTACTCAGCTGAGTGCGTGCTCAACGTGTTTAATAAAGTTTATTGTATTTGCTTCACATGATGTATAATTCCGCAGAAATGAGTAATACAATACTGAATCAACAGTGTCTTCTGTGTGTGCTGAATACATGAATTCTATCCAAGCGGATATTGAAGTTGTTCCTGTGTATAATGCTAGAGAGGAAAGGTTTACTGAAGTGGTCCTGAACAATCTATCAAATGCCTGTCTGTTGATTAAAGGGCACAGTATATGAGAACATGGCGTTGTTCCGAGCAACGGGAAATACACATTTCTTCCAACTTCTGTTATTGCCGATGGAACGAAACATTTGGACAGTCGATCAATTGGAGAATATTTTGCCGCATGATTCAGAAAGTTGGCGAACAATCCATGTAACAAAATGAATTCAACTCAGAATTACTCTGTCGACCAAGAAGATTCGTGGAGTCTCGAATTGTGTTCAAAAATTTCCATCATGGTTGTGTTTGGAATGGTTTTAACTATCGGAATTGTTGGAAATGTTGTGGTCCTATTGATTATATTTCTGGACAAATCGATGCAGACGACGGTTAACCTGTGCTTGGCGGTTTTAGCAATGGCGGACCTTGGAGTTCTGACCATGTTACCCATACTATCTGTTGTATCTCTATTCGACCTGGATGCTGTGTTTATTGGAAGAAACTTTTGTAAGTATAATTTATTCACACTTTTGTAGGTGAAGCATTGAGCACAAAATTAGGCCAACATGATCCCTGATTGTCACCAATTGCAATTTGAGTCGTCACATCAGTGAAGTATTCAATCATGGCGTTAAGGCCAATAATCAAAGAAATCCAAAGATTCTTAAGCATAACATTCCGACGTTAAAATAAAGTATAGGAATGCCCAGTACGTTTACCCCAGTGTTCTTGATTGTTATCAAGCAGCTTAAAAAAGAGCCAAAAAAGAAAAAGATATATATTCTATAGGAGGAAGCACTGTCCTTATGTTATATTTAGAAAAAGTATTACAAAGTCCGTGAGGGTTCGCGCCATGGCTCCGTGGTTAAGCGTCGGACTACGGAGCCTCCTTCGCTGTACCCGAAATAAGTTTGTTACCCCTTGTGGACCTTAGGTATAGAAGGGAAGTTTGCCGTTGGCTGCGGATTTCGCGGGGTGGATTTTACGAGGTTTTTTCACAGTTTTCCACCATACACCGGCAAACGCAAAGTCGTAATATAGGTGAAATACTCTTGAGTAGGACGTTAAACACCACTCAACAAAGTCCGTGATGAAATCTAGCCCTGAAAGCCTGACTGTATACTACAATTTCTAGAAATCCTTGGTTCCACCTATCTGGATCCTAAACTTAATGGGACCCAGGGCACAATTGGAAATTTGTGCACATCGATGCTTCGACTAATTGACCCTCTATTACCAATGCCACACGGGCTAGATTATTCAATATTCAATACTTTTTATTTTCAGGTAAATTCCTGACATTCTACGATCGTGGTGCCTTGGTCTGTTCTGTGCTTATTTTCCTCTGTATCAGTTTGGAGAGGTACATAGCCTTATGCCATCCTTTAAAGACCCTCTATCAGTGTAGGGGTTGGCGAATGGGAGCCCTGCTAGCCTCTATATGGTGTGTGTCCTGTCTGCTCTCCATACCATACTGCTATATATCACACTTCAAGGAATTTCCTACGGGAGCAAACTCAACACATACCTACTGTTATCTTCAGTTTGATCAACAGTGGATGATGACTTACGAGACAGTGCTGATTTGTCTAGTGTTCCTGCTGCCAGTACCCGCTCTATGTTACCTTTATGGTCGAATGGTTCACGCTTTGCAGAACGTTCCACTGAGCGAATCATCTGGACCCGGAACTAAATCAATACGGAGGTCAAGGTCACAAGTTATCAAAATGCTTATCACAGTTGTTGCAATATTTGTGACGTGTAACGTTCCTTTCCGCATCTACGTTTTGATCTATTTCTATGGCAAAGTTTGAAAGGACTCACACCTATTCTAGGCAAACTAGTACGACAACAATGTAATTTATAATAAGAAAAACTTGGGCGACAAATAAGCAAATCCACAAAATGTCATGTAATTTTTCAATGATCACTTAATTAGACAGTACCCTTGAGGTCTTTAAAATATCAGGAAATTAAAATGCTATCTTTGATTTAATTTTATGTTGCTACCACTTTTTTGTTTTTTTTGTTTTTGTAGCTAGTGGCCACATAATTATTTTACTGACAAATGGTTTGTTTGTTTGTTTGTTTGTTTTATTGGGTTTTTACATTCTACCAAATGACTATCGGCAAAACCTCGCGTGATTTCTCGTTATTTAGTTGTCATCATTTAGCTCGGTCATGATAGGTGTATGAATATGCCTAAAAATCTTTCGCTGGAAGCCTATTTACCGCCATATGCACAATCAACACATTAGCAAATATGGGGTAATTCTCATAGCTTTAGATGCAAAAAGTTTAGTTAGAAGTAAATTAGATTCTGAATGTAAAACGAATGTAAAATTGGAATCTGCCTACATTGGCAGTTTTAACCACAGACTTTGAAAAAGTTCAAGTCAAAATGGCGATGATAATATCACGTCCGAGATGATGAGTGCAGTTTACAAGAGGACTTACGAGTAGCTAAATTTCGATTGTTACTGCCGAACCCAGCTAAATTCAATCAGAATACAACTTTTTCGAAAGCTATATATAGATTCACGTAACTCTAATCCACACAGTATCTCTATTGGTGTTACGGTTACAGTCGAAAATTTTGCCATACCTTTGGGGTCTGTGTAACACTTGCTAGTTCAATTTATGCTTTGTGTTTCTTCTGTACACTAACAAAAAATGAAAAATGAACGTTCAATTTAAACGAAAGGTCAATTTGTTTTTTATGAAAACGGGGCAGAAAAAAACGAAAGGCATGAATTGAACGTCCAATTTTAAACTTTTGATTTTCCGACTTCAGTAAGAAGAAAAGAAAATTGAAAATTGAACGTTCATTTTCTATTTTTCGTTTCAAGGACTAAAGGCACAAAAAGCGTAAATTGAACTAGCGAGTGTTACACGGACCCTTCGGCTTTACAATGCCGCACTGTACAACACTTTAACGTAAAATCGGGTAGATGTCAGGCCAATGTCGGAAATTATCTTGGTTTTAAGTAATGTGAATGCTCCTAAAGAGCAATTTTTATAGCTATTGTTTCATTGAAAATGTATATGCTTCATGGGTGTTATGTTTTTTACTTCATATTCTCAGTTTTTACACTTCGACGTAATCCCGGCTTTGGACATACATTCTTCCACCAATTCTGCTTGTAAAACGAATGTGCATACATACATACATATATATTTATATATATGAGTTCAAATCCCGGTGCAGGCAAGCACAATTTTCTTTCTCTACATTTATACAAAAATATATATATATATATATATATATATATATATGTGCATCATCTGCGACCAATTTAAATCATGACAACTATAAATTAAAAGGTCGGACCGACGTCAATTCATAATATTCATTCCTTTTTTGTGACAATTTTTCATTGTCAGTTACACATCCGGGTTACTATAACGTCATGTGAAAACGATCACAAGCCAGGTGATGGTACTGATTGCTACTGAAAAGTAACGTTTTTACCTATACATGCATGTTGTTATAATGTTTACTATATTCGTTTTGAAATAAGTAAAACAGTAACAGTAAACAGTAAAAGAATGAAGGCTGCAGTGACAAATCTCACCTTGAGCTTTTACTTTGGTCCATCCATAATTCTGCTGTGAAAACGCTGCAATGATAAGAAAAGGATACAAAAAAAATATATTAATATTTATAAAGTGCAAATAAGGTACATGCATATTTATTATACTTTTGTGGTCACACATATTTGCAATAATAATATTTCAATATACCTTAGTATGTAACGTTTTTTCCAAATCGCCAAACGCCCAGATGGGTGATTTCTGTTATTCTCGTGATAGAAAGATAAATTGCTAACAAATAAAAGGAGAATAAATTGTCACAGGATGTTAAAGCGTTACAGTTAATAATTCGGTATTTTAGATGACACAGCAATTAAGGCACTATATTTAAAGGAAAGAAATATGTCACCTGTGACTGGCTGTCGAATGTATGTTGGCTGATTTCTCCCAACGTGGTTTTCTCTATATTGAATACGTTTTAACTTATTTCGATTTGAGATAACCGAAGATTCGCCGGACGGTTTGAAAAACTCGCCGTTCAGTTGGAATAAAGCCACCGTCGGGTTTGAAAAACTCGCCGCTCGTTATTAAAACCCGCCGCTCAGTGCGAAAAAGTCTCCAAATGGCAAGTTGCAGTCGTCATGCGCATTTAACGGAACATGGTGTGAAAGTGAAAGTAGAGCATAGAGTAGGCTTTACTACACTATAAGTAAAGGACAACTTCTTGAAAGAGTTATATCTGAATAAATACTATAGATATATTTGATTAGTGGAGCGTTTGATTTGTATATAGAGATAACTATTTCGATCATTAGGCCAATACTTATGGTGTAGTGGACATTTATGCTCTACGCTTTACTTTAACTTTCACAGCCTGACCAGAACGTGCCATTCGGCGACTTTTTCGAACCCAGAAAAGAGCTTTAAAGAAGCGTTTTAGCAAACCCAACATACGCCCTCAAGAGGTGGCATAGACTCTTAATGAACACTTAGTAATCACAGTAACCATGCACGCATGTCAAAATATGTTATGTAATAAGCTGTCTTCTAAGGACATATATGCAGAAACGGAGAATTTTCAAATTTCATTCAAAATTCACTGATTCATAGAGCAGATACACACTGGGCTGTGTGTGTGTGTGAGGTAGGCGAATTGGCGATTAGTTGATGGTGAATGTGTCTACCAAGGGTCATGAAGAATGACCGTATAGTCCAAATATGTATACATGAAAATAAAATATAAATTTAACTACTAAAGTAACAATGCCGGGTTTCTAAGCATCTTTGGCCCCGGGCATAAAATTTAACAATGTCTTAAAGATGCGCTATCTTGTTTTGCACTTTTAAACTTTTAATTTGTTCTTGGATTGTGGATTGTAAATCATGTTTGACACATCACAGTGACGTAGATAAAGTCTAGACAGAGATAATATTATTTTTGGCAGTACAATACGGTTCATTATACTCCTGATGTCGAGGTAAATGGTTTTTAAAAGTTTCTTTGTGTGAAGAGTGTGTCTCACAGTAACGTGACATATTTTATACTTCGTGTCCTGTACACGAACGACTATACTCAACAATAGAGGCGCGTTCAACAATTCCCTTCATCCTGCATCCAAAATGTTCCCGTTTTGGTCTCCAATTGTAGTGTGGGTAGGATAAGACAATTTGAAAGGTAACTATCGTGTTCAATATCCACGATTACATATGAAACGACATCTTTTTTACTAATTTATGAGATCACTGAAAACGGAACATTGTGATTGGCCCCTGGGAAATAATTTGCATAAAAGTCGAACATGTTTTCTGATAAGAGTGTGCATCATTTGTCGAAGTATATGTTTGTCAAGTTTCAATGTGTTAGCTTAAGCCGTTTTGGGGAAGAAGAACTTTAAAGGTTTGTGAAACCTTTAAAAATGGCCGTCGGGTCACTTGACTCATGCAAAGGAAAACCATATTACATTTTTCCTATGGTTAAAACAATCCTCTGTCAAAATCTGAACTTGAAATCTATAAGAATATTGAGATATTATGTGAGTAATAATTAACCGAAATTTAACAAGTTTAGCCTCATTTAGGCTGAATTCTGAATTGTTCTGAATTGTTTTCATCGTCATCGATTACATATAAAACGACATATTTTTTGCTTTTTTATTAGATCTTGGAAAACGGAGCATTTTGACGGCCCTCTTTAGACGTAGTTTGCATTAAATTCAAAAATGTCTTCATGTGAGATTGTGCGCCTTTTGTCGAAGTATATGTTGAAGTTTTAATTTAATAGCTTCGGCCGTTTTGGAGAAATAGGTTTTTACATTTTTTTATGATCTGTCAAAATGGATGATGGGTCACTTGACTGATACTCATGAAAAGCATATCACTTTTTTCCCTTGTATTATACTACCGTCCTACACATTTTGATCTTTAAAGGAAGAGAAAGCTTATCATTAACCCATATCTGTATTCATAGAATGTGGACAACAAGTGAAAATAGATTTATAGTTTATTTATTTATTTATATCAGTGCAGCATAACTTTACAACATTTAGTCGAAAATGTTAGATCAACAACTTATGAAGTCCGACATGTTTAACTCGGCGGAAACAGCAATATGTGTCAGAGATACCAACCTCTCTATTGCTATATAATAAGAGGCCTTTGTTTTTACGGCGAAATGCTCCACACTGTGGCATTGTAGAGCCGAGGGAAGGTTAAAATTCTGCCTGTGTCAGTTTTCAAGTTGTTCCTTAATCCCGGCCCAAATTTATTCGTCACAATACCCTAAAAATAAGTGTACAAAAAGTAATGGATACGTATGACAACAATGCATAAAACTTGTGGTTTGGGCTAAACGTGACGTCATACCGGAAACAGAAGCCATCCGTAGCCTGTAGTCTGATTGGCTAAAACTAAGCTGGGGTTGATGTTGACAATCAAAATGACAAGCCTCACAGGTCTGCTTCATTTAGTAGAGTGAAGCAACTTTGAATGCTGATTACTCAGCTTTACAAAACTTTAGAAAGGTAAAGTAATGTTTTTTCTAATAAGGTAACAACAGGCTTTCTATCCATAGTACACTTTATTTGTTTAAGTCTTTAGCGGTTTTTGAGATATTAAGTACCAAAGAGTGTCTAAAATAAAATTAAAAAAAGCCTTAAGGCTCAGAACCCCTATTAATAACAGGAACGATCTTAAAAGGTTTTCTGGCCTAAAAAGAATATGGTTAATCCATAGAAGCAAAAGGCACAACAATGGTTGTTGATGAATGAAGATAGGCTTGATAGTTTTAAAGTTCTGCGCCGGAAACGAATTGAGGCGCACGGACAGACGCTGGTCATTCAATAATACGACCAATTTGCATCGGGCGTATACGAACAAAGCGGCAAGTTTTAAAAATGAACTGCAAGTTCTGCAGGGTGGTGAGGTTTTTTTTATTGAGCGCGCAAAAAAGTAATAAAACAATCGTTCACTTTGTGCGGGAAAACGTATTGGAAGATATCGGCCACCGAACGAATGCTGCTGAATATGGCGAAATGGAAACGCGTAACCGATCAGTGAAATAATTTGTTCGATATTTGAATGCGCACCACGTGTTGGTTTAATTACTTCTTTATTCGTCTCCTCTCCATGCTTCCATTAACTTATACCCAGGTGACTGTCTAGAGAGAAATTTGACATAAACTTACCTGTATTTTCACAGAATGATCTGTAATCTGGTGACGACCGCGTCCGTTGTGGCCCAACTTCCTGATCGGCGCGCCTCAACTTGATTGGGGTACCTAGAGATGCTAACATCGCACAGCGGGTGCACTGGCTAGGATTATCATTAAAATATACTTTTGTCCTTGCATTCTTCTTTTGTTTAGTTTTTCTATTCAAGTTTATTAGGTTGTATTGAACACAGTAACCAACAGACGCTAGAGAGTAAAAGAATCAGCGTAGTAATAATAATTAAAGCTGAAAGACAGCTTCGGTGTGGGGTGCTTTGTCATAAAGCCTCATTGGTAAGTAGAAAAGTTAAACATACAACTTTATCTCTTAAATATATTATATCTATGGTAGAACAATTGTGATGTAATTCAAATGAGTCGGAATAAAAAAAGACCAATGTATAGAAAAATCCAGGTTTTTTTTTTTATCTAAAAGCAAATGGTTTAACCGAGCTTGTAAACAGGCTAAGGACATATTTAATGAAAAGAGTGTAGTGTTACAAAAAAAAAATAGAACAGACAAAAATTATCAAAATATGATTGAAGCTGGAAAATTATACAAGAAAGTACTTAGAAATTCAGTGTTCCAATATAAAAACGATATGAAAATAGGATTAGAAAACTGTAGGAAGCAAAACCTTAAACGGTCTGGAAATTATTGGGTGGTAAAAGTGATGGAGATAATTGTAAGATAATCACTTTTAAAAATTAAATCTAACTGAATATGATTCAGATGCATTTGATGATTAGGAAATTACAAGCGATAGTGACGCACATTTTAGCGCCAATATAACTGAAAATGAAAGTAGTAGATAACATAAAGGGAGGTAAATATGTTGGTATAGATCAAATTGAAAATGAACATATTAAATGTACGTATGATAAATTTAAAAACATTTATTTTGTACCTTGTAATAAAATATTGGAAACTGGTGAAATACCAATTAGTTGGTCCACGGGAATAATTATTCCAATATACAAAAAGAAAGCGGAGATAACTGATGCAGGTAATTAAAGCGGGATAACTATTGCGACAGCAGTACAGTAGCTTTGTTAAATATATCCTTGGATTATCTCCCTTAGGTAATTCTTTCTTTTTCTCACGAATGAGCTTTTCTTCGAAAGCATTTCAACTTTTGTTGGTTAGTTGCCTTTTATTGACATTTTATTACTCTTTGTATGCACACTCTAGATGATTAGGATACCATAAATCCACATTTAACTTGTTTTGATCATTTGTTAATTTCTATCGGTCATTAAGACTGATATTTTATTTCGTAAATTGATGTTGTCGTTGTTTCAATTGTTTGTAGTTAAACGGAGTCATTCCAAGTCACATGATATTTCCGATGTTATCCGAATTATAGTCAACAACCCTCCGAACCTATACTGTTGACTGATTTGGCTAATAAAGCAATTGACTTCTGTATGAATACTGATGGCTGTCTTCGTTGAAGTGTTTTTATTCCGTAACAAACCCTGCGAATTTCTAACGGCATTCCTGCGAGCCGCTATAGTGAAACACTGGTTCACACAGTGTTGATACACCGTGGTCGAGGTGAAGAAAAATTTGGACGGTGCTACAGACCCTTAGAAAGGAGTTTGTATGTGTATTTGGAGCGCATACGATTTAAGACCTGCCAAAGCCTGGTTACATGAAATAGAAAAAACATATTCAGTTTATAATATGCACCCAGATCCATTGTTGCCCATTGATGCATGTGGAACAATGAACTGTTCTGTGTTAAACAGGAGCCTACATATGATCAACAATTTGTATGAAAGATCCTGAACTTTCAACTATATTTATCAAAGAAGAAAAATAAATATTTCAATGTATCCTTTATTATAAGTTTAAAGAAACTTTCTAACAAGATCTCTATATTAAATTTCTTAAATGTTAAATGTTACTGATTTTTAATACTTTAGACTAAACATTTGGAAGTGCTGATGAAACAATCAGAAGTGTTTTTAGTAGTGATTTTTGCTTTCAGATACTAGAAATCTGATTACATTTCACTTACCATACATTATTGTTTTATTTTTTATATATTTTTCTGGGCACTGAATTTCATCCATTTAATAACAAGTAAACATTTATTTTATTTTCAACGTTCAGAACACTTTATTGCATATAATTGTGCTGTGCCCTATTTGTAAATATTTTTCATTTTATGTTCTCACTCTTGACAATTTTGTTTTATTTTTTAAACATACATGTGAATTGAATTTCATCATTTTTATGTAAACCTTTTTTTTGTATTTTTTATTCAACTTATTTCGGTTCGTACTGCGCCGTATTTGTAGATATTTTCTCTTTTGTATTTTCACTATTGTCATTTTAAATTCGACAAACACGAACACCGTTGGTTGTTATAAAGCCAAATAATGTCAAACTTAGGTGCCTTTCGAGAGACAGAGGGGGCTGACGGGGACGTGCACGTTTCTAAACATATAACGTCTCAAAATGATAATGAGGATAATTTATCGATAAAATCGTCAAAAAGTAAAAAATCTATTGCTTCTAGGTCCTGTATTTCTACTAGATCCATGAAGGCCGAAGCTTTAGCGGAAACCGCCATGTTAAAAGCCAAGCTCAAATATTTAGACATTGAAGCACAGAAAAGAACACAACTAGAAAGAATACAAGTTATGAAAGTGATTGACATGGCAGAGGCTAAGTTAAACGCGTTTATAGCGGTTGAACGAGAAGATCAGCAAAATATCGATGAAAGATCTCAGCCAGCGGATAGAAACCAATATGTCCCAGAGTTAATTAACAACAACTTTACAGACTCATAGGACACTGAACCACCCCCTAATTTGTCACCAATGGCTCCACTTCCGGGAATACATCCGCACGAGAGTTCCGCCCAATGCATACAGTACATCCCCTACTCAATATTGATCCTAAACTCGAAGATTGTAACAAGCTCTCAGCTTCTACGTTACTAAAATGCTTTGCTGAACCAATTAACTTCGAATCCCTACACCTGAACCTACAGTATTTACTGGGAACGCTCTGCTATACCCACAATGGAAAGCCGCTTTTAACACTTTGATTGAGCGACGAAATATCCCCATGGCCGAACGAATCTACTACCTACAAAAATACCTCAGCGGTGTAGCTAAAGAATGTGTAGAAGGTTATTTTCTTATTAATACAGTTGATGCCTACGAAGAAGCTAAATGTGTTCTCGAAAATCGTTTTGGTGACCAATTTTGTCAAAAATTGGATAACTGGCCAAAGGTCGCCCCAAGAGATGGTCAAGCCCTGCGAAAGTTTTCTGACTTGCTGCAACAATGCAATGCTGCGATGGCATCCGTTCAAAGTTTGAATGTGCTGAATGATTGCCAAGAAAATCAGAAATTATTTATTAAAATTCCGCAATGACTGGCGTGTAGATGGGCGAGAATTGCGACGGAATGGAAACAAGCTAATGGCAGCTTTCAACTATTTTCGATATTTGTCAAGTTTATAACCAAAGAAGCCAATATTGCATGCGATCCTGGGGCGTCCCTTTAAGCTATTAAATCAGCTACTAAGAATTCCGATATTCAACAATTCCGTATTTACCAACGTAAACCAGGATCTGCAACAGCCCTAACGACAGGCGTCGAAAAAAACGTCGATGACGCCACCAAAAACCATCATGTTGATGACTGTTTTGTCTTTTTATCAAAATCATAACAAGAAAGGAAAGAATTCGCCAAAGAAAAAGGACTGTATGAATGGCTGTATGAATCACGGTCATGTGAGTAGACTTTGTCGTAATAGAAAAACTTGTAAAACTTGTAACAAACGTCACCCAACTTCCTTGCGATGGTCCCAAAAGGGAAAATCCAGGGGATACAACAACTCATTCCGAACCGACCCAGAGTTTGTTCAACGGAGTAAGCCTGCTCAATGATACCGGCGAAAGTAATAAATGCTCTATGATTCTACCTGTGTACATTTCACATAGCGACAAGCCAGATACAGAAACTTTGGTTTATGCTCTGTTGGATACTCAATCAAACACAACTTTTGTTCTAAGTGACACTTGCAAAAGGCTTGGTTTTAAAGGACTTCCTGTGACTCTCAAATTATCTACGATGACTGCGGAAGATGATCTAACTCACAGTGAGCGGATAGATAACTTGCAAGTGCGCGGATACAACAGCAGTTTAAGTATTTCGCTTCCTCGTACGTACACCTGCAACATTATGCCAGCTAACCGCTCGCACATACCAACACCGGAAGTTGCTCGACGGTTGAAACATTTACAACAGATCGCAGACCAAGTTGAATTCGGGCTCTTAATTGGCTACAATTGGCACAAACTCCGAAAGATGTAATTCCAACTTGCGGCGACGAACCATATGCTGAGCGCACGGATTTAGGATGGGGAATCGTAGGAATTGTTAATCATCAGGCCTCAGAGAACGACTTCATTGGTGTAAGCCATAGAGTTCTTTCTTATCCTGTTCCGATGATTCAATCCGACCAGCATAGCGATCGAGACCCTCACACACGAAAGAAAGTTCTATTTTGTTCCAGAGCTAAAGTCAAATAATGAATTACTCCTCATGAAGTAACCAGAATGATGGAACTTGACTTTTCCGAGAACAACACAGACGTTAAATCCCTTTCTATGGAAGATAAGCAGTGTTTAGATATCATGAGTGATGGTATACGCCTAACATCCGATGGTCATTTTAAGATGCCCTTGCCTTTTAAAAGCTCAGATCCATGGCCATTTATCGCTTTCATCTGCTAAAGAAACGTCTTGATCGAGGCGAAGTACGTAAACTTCATGAATGACATTATAAAAAATGGATATGCTGAAAGAGTACCTTGTCAAGAAATCAACGAATCAACTGGACGCAGATGGTACATCCCACACCACAGAATATTTCACTTCAAGACATCAGACAAACTCAGAGTCGTCTTTGATTGCAGTGCCAATTATCAGGGAATGTGCATCAACGACTACAAGGCCCTGACTTGACCAATACTTTAATTGGAGTGCTCTGCAGATTTAGACAGGAAAGAGTTGCAGTAATGTGC